>PQWD01009671.1:0-150431 GCA_019425675.1 Leucinodes orbonalis | reverse complement strand
ATCGATATCCATATGTTGATAAAATAGCACTTTGGGTTGCCCGTTGTATTAAATTAATGGCTCTTAAACTCATATTAACTGTGTGCCTTCTCTTGAGATGTATAGAGCTTTTTCTTAATAAACTTTATCATATCGCATTAGGTAAGAAGCAAAGCATCATTGTCATGGATTTTAAATTTTCTATAAATAACATTAGCAAAGCAAATATCCTTGCATGTGGAGTGGGGCTGGAAGCGTCATACTGAATGTGCCGAAATATCATGTACCGCATAATCAGTGGTGTGCACTCCATATATGCAGTGAATACCTTGTGCGTCCAAACAACCCGGAACATGATCAACATATTAAATGATTCCCACTTATGTCGCCCATTTTGCCTCTACAGATGAAACCCGTGCGTCTCTGTCATTGACAAAAAAAAATATTAGTGTCACTTTTTTGCATGCTCCGAACTCATAATCCACCAATGATATAAAAAGACAGCAACAATATACATCATATTTCGGAATTTCGAAAACATTTACTAAATAAAAGAGTAACAAACTGTACTCTTCTCGGCGGTTCGTTTTTTGTAGGCACGCTAGGTGGATAATCTATACCTATATATTATATATTTCAGATTTTGTAATTTGGGAGCGTGGAGGCATGAAGAGATAGTTACGGAATGTTGGTATAATTGATGGTGAATTGACTTCTTAACTGCATAAATGTAGCCATTTACAAAAATAAACTTTTTGGCTTTTAAAAATCTTCGAATGTAACAAGAACCTTCTTAGTAATCGCTGTAGTGATGTGGAGATTAAACATATTTTTTGGAACCTCCTTTTTTGTCTGCGATCAAAAAGAGCATACATTTTATTTTTGAGGAGCAGTAAATAATTGAGCAGAGTATAATTTCCCTATATCTCTGCTGTGCGGGAAGGCCTGTGCAGTGTACTATTATAGGCTGATTTCAATCAATTACGTATCTTAGGTTTCAATCAATTCGACATATTTTTAGTTTAAGACACTAAGGTCTGTAAACAAAAAATACTTTTAAAATGTTATCATAAACAGCAACTGTCATTTCGTGGACACATTTTATGTATTAATGGCAGTCCGCTCTCGGGCTTATTTCACCACCAAATCGAAAAGCCGTTTTAATCTTATTGTAAATCAAGTATTGGGAACTTTCCAGACTATTAGGCTTTCGAAAAGTTTGTAATGTTACTAACATAACATTTCCATTTGAATGGTACAGTAAGTTACATAATGAAAGCTTAACTCGTGCTGTCTTGAAAACTTGATCTAAGTAACTTTGAAATAAGTGTGTTTGTTATATTTGAAACTTTTCTTATAAATACTCACGCACATAGAATAGATAAATTTACCTGTGTGGGTTTTCAATTTTACTCTTTCCCATCTAAGCGTATGTTAGGATGTTTGACTTATAATTAAGCATATTACTGATTATTTAGAGGTAGATACTGTCATCTGTGATATCATGTGCCTCAAAACGAACCCCGAAGAGAGAACAGTTGTACTCTTTTGTTTAGGTAAATAGGTCTAAATTCGAAACATGTGTATGTGTGCTGTCACTGTATTCGGAACACTTATTTCGATTGTTTTGTGAGTATATCACAAATCCTTACTTTTTAACATCATTGACTTAGCTACTTATTTATACTTTTGCGCCCACGGCTATTTTTCACACCAAGGTTCGTGTTCGATCCCCCGAGCAGTAACAAAATCTTTTGCTATTGAACATGTCTGTTTAACTGACCCCGGTCCCCGAGGTTTTCTATGTATTAAATTAATTAAAAAAAATATATTTGTGTGTTACATTATTGGGCTAAGATGAAACGTCAATAAATATTATTATTTATTGAAATTTAAATAAATGAATAATAAATAAAGCTCACGCCTTGGTCCCAGAGGTGGTAGAGGTGATGAATGCACTTTGCGCGGTCCTGACATCTACCCTGCTCATTCATATATCATCCATCTTTTCATTACAAGCTCTTTTATTCCTTTCTTAGACCCCAGCTTCACTTAAGGACTTGAACAATTTGTCAACGTCCTTTTCAGGTTATTAAAATTTCACTTAGGCATCAGCTCATTAAACGGCCCCACGAGCGGGCACGAAGCCTCTCGGTATAGATGATTGGCCTTTGTCGTCCACGCGGGCCCATGCGGATGGCGCGACTCACACACCGATTTCTCGCAGGCGTGCATTGAAGGTTCTCACGATGTTTCCTTCACCGTAAGAGCGTCGGAATAACGGACATATATTTTTGAAAATTCGAAAATACACAGTTGGTTACGTGTCGGGATTTGAAACCTCAAGCCCTCGGTAGGAAGGCGACAGTTACACCACTGAGCCACGACGCTCTCTCTCTATTAAAATTTAATGTTTCTTAATTGACGTACTCATAACAAACCACCCTTGCCACGGGGGTTTGTCATTGCCTTCTTTTATCCAATGACAGACCACAGTTCTAAAAAGACCTGTCGTCAAGACGGAAGCGTTTTCCATTGCCTTCATCATCACCTCATATACGCCCCCACCAAAGATCACGGGCCTGCCCGTAAAGGGGATTTCCGAAATAAATGTACGTTTACCCGACGCTCTTACGGTGAATGAAAACATCGTGAGGAAACCTACGTTCGCCTATGTATAGATAGGTTTTGCGTGAAGTAGGCAAGTCCAAATAGGGAGTGTGGACGACTAAGGCTGACACCCTTTTTCGGGTAGGTTCGTGCCGTTTATATATTATAAGCTGAGATGATGAATGAATCAGTTCGTTTTTGTAATTAATAAGAAACTTATAATCTATGTTCTAAGACACTTATAGATATCTACATTTATTTTAACGGTGAAGGAAAACATCATGAGGAAACCTGCGCACGCCTGTGAATAGATTCGATGGTTGTGCGTGAAGTCCGCCAATCCGCACTGGGCCCGCGTGGACGACTACGGCCTATACACCCTTTACAGGTAGGCTCGTGCCTCTCGGTGGGGACGTCTTTTGAGCTGATGATGATGATACATTTTAATATTGTGCTGCACCACTTGATATGACTCAGCAACGAATGATATGCATACTAGTACTAATGCAAATGTGTTAATACTAATGCATTTTGCTAGATTACTGCAGGCTATTTAGGTGGGAGTTCCTTTTAGAGACCCACGCTTTATAGCGAAACGTTTTCCAGAAGTGGGGTTGCAACATTTTTTACGTTGGATGGATGTAGAAAGTATGACTTATTAATATCATAATATTTACAAATAAAAATATTAAGTATAATACAGATTTACACAAACACGCATACGCACCACTCAGATGCATCATCCCGCATGCTCCTAGACACACATATATTCATATTAAGTACAGTAGCTAAATTATTAAATAAATATTATGATTTGCAGATTATTTGTTGCAATGTATACTTGGTTACTTATGTATTTCTTTTTTGGTTTTTACTTATATCACGGAACTGTATATAAGGAAGGGCCCTAAAGTCAGAATACGGGAGTGTACCCAGTCGGACTGCGGAAGTCCAAATACTGCACTGTATGTTTATAAGTTATATTTTATTAAGCGAATAGATTTAAAAACATTGTTTACTTTTGAAAAATAAAAAATATTA
The DNA here is from genome assembly GCA_019425675.1 of Leucinodes orbonalis. NCBI lineage: Eukaryota > Metazoa > Arthropoda > Insecta > Lepidoptera > Crambidae > Leucinodes > Leucinodes orbonalis. The sequence continues at coordinate 146,801 of PQWD01009671.1, read as the reverse complement.
TTATTAATTATTATATTATATCTCAGCAATTATTGACTATAACTGCTTCATATTTCTGAAAAATAATACACAGAAAAAAACGACAGCACAGTTACGGATAGATATTTATCGGGTGCAAGAGCCAGTAAGGAAGAAACCCAGTCTCTTGCGCCGAGGCCATGGTAACCGTTGGAATGCGGTCCCTTCAAGCAGTCGCCTTTGGGTTGATTGGCTTAATCTGATAACGATTAACGCTACCAAAACACAGCAGGTCTTTCTCAACCAAACGAGCAAATTCGAGCTTGCTCCGACTTTCCGGAATGTACCTGTTCGCAGTGGACTAATAGCCTAAGAGCTTCTGTTCATCTTCACTGCCGACATGTCAACTTCTGCCAATATTCAGTCAAGCAACTGCAGCCAAAAAACTTGGGATCCTTCCAAGGTCAGGCGGTTAGTTCACCCAGGCATAGCTTCTAGTATTATATAAGCCCAAAACCGGTCTTGTATGAATACTGCTGCACCTATGGATGGAATCAGCCAAATACCAAGTGACTGCTTTAACTCGAATGAAGCGGGTGCTGAGCGGCTCCATTGGCGCCCTACGCTGACTGACCGCTCAGCTGCAAAGCCTCGAGCATCGTCGTAGAAGTTGCACGGACTGTCGGTTTTTTACAGGCTACATTTCGGTGAGTGTTGCGATTGGAAATGTACACGCGTTAATTCCACAGCCCCTTTTCCACCATCGGAGTACAAGACAGGAGGCGCGCTTCCATCCTTACGTGTAGACTTCCACACATCCGCACAGCCCGCTTTGGTATCTCTTCCTACGCGCACCGCAAAGGAATGGAATTCTTTGCCTCCTTATGTGTTCCCGATCATTACACCTGTGGCCGTTCTTCAAGGCAAGAGTGAATAGGCTGTTTTCTAGGCAGCATGATCCACCTCGCCGCATCATCACTTACCATCAGGTGAGTGGCGGTCCAATGTCTTGCCTATAAAGGATAAAAAAAGCGTCTTTGGGGTCATTATTTAACAGGCCTCGACTAGGTACATACTTTTTTAGTGTTATCGTTCTTGTCAGACTCGTGTAGTGTTATCAAGCCGGTAAATAAACTTAATTCTTAAAATTATATTTGTATCTCACTAACCTTTAGCTCCAGAGCTGACTTGACATTGATAAAGAGCGTCGTCTCCAGGGTTACCTCTTTAATGTCAAGAGAATAGTCTCCTGTAACAATTGTGTTTATTTTAGAACATAATCCTAATAACCTTAATTTTATTCTTAAACCTACACAGTAATTTAATCTGAACAAACAATATATAATGTTACATTAATAATTCTGAATTTTCTAAAACGTAGATTTGAGCGTCGGCAGCTCAATGGTGTGGACTGTCGCCCTCTTACCGGGAGGACTGAGGTTCAAATCCCGCTACGTACCAATGTGTTTTCGAATTTTCGAAATAATACATTCATTATCCGACACATTTACGGTGAAGGAAAACATCGTGAGGAAACCTTCACGCACGCCTGCGAAGAGATTCAAAGGTTGTGTATGAAGTCGTCACAATCCGCACTAGGGCCCGCGGGACGACTAAGCCTGTCACCCTATACGGTAGCTCGTGCCCCTCGGTGGGCATTTAATGAAGCGATGATTGATGATATTTGATAAACAACAATAAAAATCTTGGCATTTTTTTTTTTTAAACTCAATATTGGGCTAAGTAGTAGATAGCTCATCTGATAATAAATGACAGAGACGCCATGTATTAAAAAAAATTTATTTAGAAAATATTAGCGACATCATTATTCTATATCCTATAAATTATCCTATATACCATTATCCTCAATGCAGAGCATAGGCCTTTCCGATAGATATTAGAAGACTCAACATCATCAGCTCATTTATGCGTCTCCACCGAAGAGCACGAGCCTACCCTTATAGAATAGTATTAGTCGTCCACGTGGGCCTAGTGCGGTGTGGTCAACTTTACGCACATTCTATGGATTCCTTCGTAGGCTTGAGTACGTTTCTTCACGACGTTGTCCTTCAACGTAAGAAATTATCAGAAATTGTACTAATAATTCAATGTTACTTTTCATATTTATTTTGTTAATACTATGCCATTAATTGAACGTCGGTGGCTCATTGGTGTGGACTGCTGCTTTCCGATCGGGAGGGTACAGGTTCAAATCCCGCCACGCACCAATGTCTTTTCGAATTATTGAAGTTATATATACCTACGTTTCTTCCCGACGCTCTTAGGGTGAAGGAAAACATCGTTAAAAACCTGCGAATATGTTCAAAGGTGTGCGTGTACTTAGTCGGCAAATCCGCATTGGGCCCGCATGGGCGACTCAGACCATTCACCTTATACGGGTAAGCTCATGCCCCTCGGTGGTGACGTTTAATGGTATGATGTTATTAATTCAAACACAGCAATAAACAAATGTGGAGATATAATCTAAAGATTACCTTCTTCATCACTGCCGATCATCTTGTACCTCTCGTACCCAGTCAAATGGCGGTGTGTGCCCAAACCGAAATCATCTTTCGTCCATTGTAGCTGACCGACCTTATTCTCCACCCGGCAAGGCAGAATTACTCTTGAACCAACCACAGCACTCTGGAAAAAACGCAAAATCAGTACGTATTCATTTGTCCACTACAGGTTTTACGCTTAATTTGGGGCTAGATGGGTCTGTGTGAATGTCAGTCGATATTTATTTCATTATATATTTTTTATTTAATTTTTATATTTCGACTTCAAATTCTTTAGTATTATACATACAGTTTTAGGTTTAGACAGATATACATTGCTCAACGCGTTTTTGTTAGTAGGGGCATACAAGCAACGGGCTCATCAAATCAATGAAAATGTCGCCTAAAATGAGAAGATCAGTACATTAGAATAATTTCAAAAAGGAAAATGAATAAAGCTCTAACTTAAGACATTCATTATTCTGTCCGCATTACGACCCATCTGTGTAAGAGCTGAAACGTCGGCTATTACACCAAGGAATCCGGGTTCGGCCCGGGCAGTACAAACATTTGTGTGCATGAACACTTATTGTATTGGTCTGGGTGTTTCTAGAGTATGTATTTAGAGGGCTAAATGGGCGCTGTGGATATCTATATCTGTCTGTTTTATATTATTACTAGCTGACCCGACAGACTTCGTCCTGTCAGAAAAAATTGTAATGTGGCAATGTTTTGTTCCTACCTTTATTTATATTTGTTTGCAAAATTATTCGTGAACAGAACCCATCCGTAATTATCGGTGTAAAATTTAAAAAAAAGAATTGGCCAAATTGGTCCAGGCGTTGTTGAGTGATGCGCTTACCAACACATTTTGCGATTCATTTTAATATTATAGATATTATAAGATAGCCTCCTTGGATATTTCAATATTTGAATACACATCCTTTCTACATTTGAAAGAAAATAGTAGTAGTAATAGATTAGGACTAAACTCGGGGCTCAATGAAAATCCAAAATTATACATATAACTGACATTATTAATTTACATTAACGCATTTTCGCATAACACTGCGTTCCGCTAACGAATTTAACCGCCAAAATGGAAAGTAGTCACCGCAAATTAATTGAAATCTCATTTTGAATCCTGTGTGAAATTGTTATTGTTGGTGGAACGTTTCGTATAAATCATTTAATTGTATTCTACCAATAAGTGGACACGGTTGGTGTAACTGTAATTAATGTGATGTGTTTACTAAATTGGGATGTTTAAGTACTACCAAATTAGTTTCGTAACAAAATTGCATTTTCATAGATACGTACATTTGGCTCAAGAATATACTCATCACTTCAACCTATCGCAGTCCAATGCTGGACATAGGTCTCTCCCATTTTGCGCCTGATATCCCGGTCCTCCGCTTTTCTCATCCAGCCTCCACCAGCGAACTTTCGCAAGTCGTCGGTCCATCGGGCCGGAGGGCGTCCTCCGCTACGCTTGCCGAGACGCGGTCTCCACTCCAGAACTCGTCTGCTCCAACGGCCATCGGTTCTGCGACATACGTGACCAGCCCACTGCCACTTCAACTGCTGATCCGGCGGGATATGTCGGTAACTTTAGTTATCTTACGGATTAAATAATTTCGGATCTTATTCCTAAGAGAGACTCCAAGCATAGCTCGCTCCATTGCGCACTGAGTGACTTTGAACTTATGAACCAATCCTGCAGTCAGTGTTTAGGTCTCAGCTGCGTATGTTGCACGGGTAGGACGCATTGCTCAAAGACTTTTGTCTTTAAGCATTGCGGAATAGTTGACGTTAGGACATGACGTAGCTTACCGAATGCCGTCCAGCCCAACTGAATCCTCCTACTAGCTTCCCTCTCGAAGTTATGCCGGCCAAGATGGATGGTTTGGCCTAGGTAGATATACTCCTCCACAACCTCGAGAGGGTCGCCATCGACGCATATCGGACGCATAACTTTAGAATATAGAAAGTAATTTTGATAAAGTCTGTTTTTGCAGCATGTTATTTGTGGAATAATCAAACCAACCAGGAGCCACGTTTAAGTTTAATTCTAAATTACAAAAGCTAATTAAATAAAATTTTTTAGGGCTTACAAAAACTAAGAGCGCTTTTTTACACTATCTTCGTATTTTAAGAGGCTTTGGCAAAGCGCTGAAATTTTTGTCCAAATAAATGGTTTCAAAACATAATAATAAATCTGAGCCACCGAACCGGTTTTCAATAAAATAAAAATAATTTTCTTAAGCAATTTATTATTATCTCAAGCAAAGTAGAGTGATTGAAATAAAAAAACATTTTTTTTTAGAAATATTCACTAGTGGGGAGCTTTATGGCGTAGCACGTTTAGATGAATGTCGCAAAGATCGGTCATTGATGGATTACGATAACTATTGAGATGAATGACTGATAAATAAACAGCAAAGGTTCGTTCAGTCCCTGTTTGCGTAACCGGCTTGTCGCTTCTGTCCCCAAACTTGGTAATGGTTTAGTTTTGTTTCTAGGTAACCCAAGTCACCCCTATGACGCCCTTAAGCTGAGGTTGATTGCCAGTTTGAGACAAATTTAAGCAAAAGCATAGTTTTTTAAGCTGAGGAAAAAAAACAAATAAATTTACTTTTTAACAGAAATCGAGATGTCAACGTTTTGTTTGTTCTTTGTATTGACTTCAGACTTTGAAGTGCCAAGAAACATATTTTTTCATGTATAAGATTTCTATTTATAAATTAATGTTGTATTGTAACTTCCGTTTTTGTTTGTAATTTTGTGGTTATTAAATGTACTATCTTTCTTATTAAGAGAGATATCTCTTCCGTCTATATTTTCCCAAGTCTCCATTTTTTACGTAATAATTTTAATTTTCATATATTTATCATCAGTTTAATGAAATAAACATCTGTAAAATTCTTATCTTCACCAGTTTATTTACCGAAATTCGATCAAGAAAGCACAACAAGTATTCACAACTTTAATTACACAATTCCATTGATGTCGAAAATAAAATTCAATTAGAAGCGGACGAAAGAGGTTCACCAGTGGTAAGGTCAGTTTGTCTTGAAGAAAAATTGCCCGACGAAGTTTTCATCGGGAGCCGCAAAAGTTTCGCTTGCTCTTTTACTCGTCGCACAAAATTCCTCCACCGTATATTCTTTATGGTTTGCGCTTCTAGGCTTGTTTGTAGACCTGTGTTAAAAAGCTACGAAAATCCACTACAACACCTACTTAGTATAGAACTAGTAGACGGTTAAAAAATAGAACTAGAGATCCACACTCGTTAACACACTCATCTTGTAAAGATGAAGGTTTGTGGGTATGTGTATGTTACTTCTGCTGCAACTTGCAATACAACCGAATGGTAAGATCTTTTCTTAATTATCAACGCAGATTCGACGCAATGATGACTGTTGATTTAATGCGACGATGACTGTTAATTCAACGCAACGATGAGTATCACAGGATATAGCAAATTGTTATTTGTACTTGATATTGAATTCAATTGAAACCAGTATCGCCGTGAATTTTTTATCCACATCGACTGCTGTTGTTAGTAATACACCATAAACTTCATTGCATAGCTGGGTGAAACCCAAAGGACAAATGTTGAAGTCCAATGCATCACTATCTATCATCATTATTGCATCCTATCATGTTCACTGCTGGACGAAGGTCCACTTAGTAGCTTTCATAATGTATATTTTTTTTTTTTTTTTTAAATTTATTTTGAGCCACAAACAGGTATGTAATACATTTACAAAAAACATCCTTATTTAAAAATAATTATTCATTACAAACCCAGCATTGCTGGCCACACATAGTGTTTCAGTTTACATCTTCGTGAAACCCATTTAAACATCATTGGGCTAGTCACAATCTTATATATACAGGTTGTACAACAGCAATAAAATAAAAGTTATTTGCATACATAAATAATAAATACCCTACATAACACAATTTTATTTACATAAATAAATAAATATCCATATAGCAAAAGTATATTTGTGTCTGATATAAGTGTTATACTTCATTAAAAGCAATAAATAAATAAATAATATATATATAAATATACAGTTAGTGTGTTACTTGTGTGTATGTGTGTGTATCTGATGTTGTAAGAACACTAAGCACCTGTCTCCTATACGAGTGTGCTTTAACACTATACATATCTAGGTCTTGAAACAGCTTATTATGCGTTTCAAGCATTCGTCTCAGTGGACATCTAATGCCTGCATTAGTACGAGGTGTACCAACTGCAAACATAGGCTTGGCGCGCGATGACCGCCGCTGGGCACGGAGAGGTACAGAGTAATTTATATTACCAATGATATTCATGCAGTCATATTTGTTGTTGCATAAATCGTACAGAAGCATTGCTTCCAGTTGTGTGCGCCTGGATTTTAAGTCTATTAAGTGAAATTTTATTAAAAGATCTGTGTATGACAACCGCTGACGATGAAACTTATAAAAAATACGACGGAGAAACTTTTTTGTACAACTTCAATACTTTTGTCATATATTATATAATGGGTTCCATATAGCCACAGCGTACTCAAGTTGAGGACGTATAAGGGATTTATATAGGTAAATCATTGTATTTTGGTTCCTAAAGTTAATTGTTGATCGCATTACGAAGCCATACATCTTAAAAGCTTTATTAATGATGTTTTCTATGTGAATATTAAGGTGTAGTTTACTATCTAATGTTATACCTAGATCCATGATGTCATTGACCCGTTTTAAATTTTTATTACAAAGTGAGTAAGTAAAATTACTGATATTCCTTTTTTTACTGAAGGTTATGGTTTTGCACTTTTCTAGACTAAGTTGTAGTTTATTTTCTAGACAATACTCACTGAATCTATTCAAGTCTTCTTGAAGCAGGTTATGATCTTGATAATTATTGATCGTATGGTAAATTTTGAGATCATCAGCATACAATATGAATTTACTGTTAATAAAACACTTATCGATGTCATTAATGAAGATGACAAACAATAGAGGGCCTAAAATTGATCCCTGTGGAACTCCGGAGCTGATATTAGCTAATAGTGACTCATAACCTCCTATAACCACCTTCTGAGTTCTATTTGTTACGTAAGACTTGAACCATCTCAATAGGTTACCCTTAATGCCATTAAAAGCTATTTTGTCGAGAAGCAGCTTGTGGTCTACGCGATCGAAAGCTTTACGAAAATCAGTATAAATACTATCTACTTGCTTATTCATGTCCATCCCCTGAAATAGATCAGTTACATAACTTAACAAATTTGTGATCGTGGAGCGTCTCTTAACAAACCCGTGTTGTTGTTGTAAGATGTTATTATGTAGCTTAGGATAGATGACATCATGAACTAGTCTTTCGAATACTTTTGAGGGTACCGGAAGGATGGAAATTGGACGGTAATTCTCGACATCATATCTTGAACCTCCCTTATGAACTGGGACTATGCGAGCGCTTTTCCAAATACTAGGAAAAGTGCCACTCTTTAAACATTTATTGAATAGGTAAAATAATGGCTCATCTATACTCATAGCTGTTTCTTTGAAAAAGATCGCCGGTATGTTGTCTATCCCAGCACCCTTTGACACATCCAGTTCCCGGAGAACTCTAAAGATTTCAGTCCTTGTTAAACAAATTTATTTATAACAACGTCTGATCCATGGGCGCTTGAGGATTCACATTCCAAGTTTTCGTCGTTAGTTACGTTAGAAGGTTGAAAAACAGATTCAAAGAAAGTACAAAACAAATGACACGTCTCCTCGATATTCCCAGACACCGAGGTCTTATAACGCACACTCGTGGGAATCTCTGTAGTGAGTCTACGCTGTGACATATACATCCAAAAGTATTTAATGTTGTTACGTATACTATTTTCAACATTCTCCATATACCGTTTGTGGCATATTTTTGCCTGAGTTTTAAATTCAGATCTAAGTATAGAAAAAACTTTGTAACTATAATCGGTTTTATATTTTTTCGCGGCTGTCCAAGCTTTGTTTTTTTTCTTATAAATTTCTATTAACTTTGGGGTAAACCATGCCGGGTATGAGTTTGATTTAACAAGTTTCATGGGAATATTTTGTTCAATAATGTTGTATATTTTACGATAAAATAGTGAGACAGCCTCATCCGCTTCTAAATTTTTAAATAATGCACTCCAATCAATATATATCTTCTATTTTTTATATTTAATTGAATAATGTGGTGCTATAGGTATCAGATTACATTACCTTACACTTTATTTGACTATAAAAAATAATTCTTCATACTACCACGTGCATTAAATACCAACATCTGTAATTAAATTTTGGGAAATAATTAATTACCCTATAACCGCTAGATCAATCCAGCGATACTGGATTAACCCACATGAATTAAAATTCCATAGACCGTAATAAACCGCAAATTATTCGTGATCCAATATTAACCTCAAAATATCTCGGCGAATAAAAACCTATTTGATCCAAGCACGAAGCCGTATATTAATTTAACGGTTGTAAGCCATAAATCAGACATTTTCTTCCAAAATCCAGCAATAACGTTAGCAATATTATTTCACTAACTAAAGTTGACATAGAAAGGCTTGTATTGAAGACGGCTGCGATATTAAAAATTCCTTACCAAAAGCAACGGGAGGATGAGGAAGCTCTACCCCTCGATTAATAAGGTTGTGTATCTTATATTCGCATATGCATTGACAGTATGAAAATTATGTGCGCCGCGTTTCTACTATATTAATTTCGATTGGTTTGATTTCATTGTACGACATATTTTCTCATGATAATATCGTATATCCCTGTCATTGAGAGCAAATAATGGTATTATTACTTCTCTTTATTAGGATTATTTATGAAAAGAGATACATAAAATATTGCTTTTATTAAGTGTACACAAATACTGGTTATAGTATGTTTATATATTAAACAAGTTCATTTGTATTCAATGTACTTTCCATATTTATTGCGAGGGATCGATGTATATAGAAATCATTAGGGTAGGCCTTTGACAGCGGATATATTATTCTGTGATTGGGATGATGACTTCGGTGACAGTAGTCACTTAATATTTGTAGACAGGATGAGAATTGAACAAACAAAATACTGCTAAGTTTTACCCTATATCCAAACCAAATCATACCACCTTTGTTCATAGCTATATCTTTATCAGAATCATAGTTTAGTAATGACATGACTTCATTTATTTTTATTCTCTTAAAAATTATAGCTCAAGTATTTATTAAAAATAAACTTTTCGGCTGGAAAGTTAATAACTGTTAAGATCACTTACCTGATCTTGCGGTTCTATTGCAAATCTTTGCTCCTTGAGTGCTCCAACTGATATCACCAAACAAAACTGCATCCATAGAAACATTTTTACAAAATCCATCATCCTTAATAAGAGGAACAATGGATTTGTTCTCCTACTTGTAACTTTGGCTCTAATTTTCACAACATCATCGACTTTTGGCATTTTAATTTCATCATTACATTTGTGTATCATCTCGTCTGTTTCACAAATTGTATTGAACGCATTGCTCGCACTCCGCGAAGTTGTATTTTCCATATTAGATAGATATATACATTAGTAGCCATAAGATTAAAAGGACTGTATTTGTTTTCTTTGATATTGGACGTTTCTGCGAATCAGTCATATCTGAAACAAACGAAAATAATAAATAAATTAAAAATAGAGGTGATCTTGTTTTAAAGAGAGAGATTTTATTAGATATTTGATTGTGTGTTGTAAGCTTTGTCAATGTAAAATAGTTTACTGTTGTGTTTCGCTTAGTTGTGAAACTCTAGTTTGGCATATAAATCATTTGTTTAATCATTTATGCCCACAGTAATATAGTAGAAAACAAATACATGAAGAATTTTTTCCAAAGGCACTGCTTATTTCATTCTGAAATTTCTTCTAGCAGGCATAAAAATAGGAAATAAAGTGTGAGAGGTAGACAGTGTGCACAATATAATACATATATAGGTTTACATACAATTAAATGTAAATTATTACATATATTAGTCACAATATTATAATTAAATTTACTAAAGCATAAAATTTTTAAAATATCCCAAGAAAAGCATACAAAACACAACTATTTTTATTAAATTATTTGGCCTTTTATTTCGATGTGGGCAAAGAGTTTGTTATGTTACTTAATTAGGTGCGTGTGCTGTGATGTTGGCAAACCTATTAAAAATAAACATAATCTAAGGTTAATATATAGTATATAGTACTATATTACTGCTATTTGCTTTATTTAGATGTATTCATCTCATAAATTCAAGCCAAATCCATCGAAAATAGAAACTGCCTTCGTACGTTTCGATCCAAGACCCTCGAGTGATATTAGTTATTCAGGAAGACTTTTATATAGCAGATTTTTATCTAGTTTATGTATAGTATAGACCATAGACGAAGATATAAGAAGACATGTTATAACTATGACAAAGTCGTGTCGGTTTTCAAAAGCTGCAAGTCGCAAATGGCGAATTTTATGAGGGATGGCACCTCATAATATCGATAAGTCTCCAATTCGGCACTGCACTGATATGTTCTATAAGTAAATATTTTAAGCTGCTTTTTGAGTGAAATTCGTAGGTTTCGACCATGTACCGCCATATCCCAGTCGGATGACAAAAATGTGTTAGTATGCCTTATCGCACTTCCGACTTTTACAGTGACATATAGATGGATGAATCATTGTTCTATGGAAAGTAATTATGGAGAATAAGTGAACAAAAAACATATTCGTTGTAAACAATGATTTAATACAGTATTGATCTTTACGTTATATGCTCACAAAATAACCGAGAAACTGTTCCGAATGCAGTAGGCACACACATACACATTTTTATATTTTGCGTAAATGGCGAATTTGCCACATTCTGACATCAAAGAAATCTATGTAAATTGTCAAATGCACCGCTTCCATAGACTTTATGGTTCAGAGGTATAGACTAACTGATGCATACGTTGATAAATAAATAAATGAATATCCACTGACATTCACACAGCGCCATCTAGCCCCAAGTAAAGCGTGAAGTCTGTAGTATGAGTACTAAACAACCGATAAACATACTTATATACTTTTTTTTGTAAATACATACATATTATACATAGAATACCATTACAAACAGACATGTTCATGCACACAAATGTTTGTACTGCCCGGGGATTGAACCCGGAACCCTTGGTATAACAGCCGACATCTCAACCATTACACCGTTATGTTATGTAATGATCAGGTCAAGTATTTAAGAACATACAAATGTTCTAGTATAATACGAACTGTTATAGGGTGAATTTTGCTAGCTCATACTTACCAAGTTAAGACATTACGGTGTATCAGATTGTTCAGTAAAATACTTAAGATCTTATTTGACGGGCAGAACTCAAAAGGTTGTTGTAAACGGTTCTAGCTCTTCTGGTGGCCCACTTCGCATGGGCGTGCCTACGGGTCTCAACAGGCCAAACCACTGAAGCGCTTTTTTTTTCAAAGCATCAAAACTCATATATTAAGTTTAGTATTTTAATCGTTTTTAACCCCCGACGCAAAAAGAGGGGTGTTATAAGTTTGACGTGTTTGTGTGTCTGTGTGTGAGTCGGTGTGTCTGCTGTGGCACCATAACTCCCGAACGAGTGGACCGATTTTGATTTAGTTTGTTTTTGTTTGAAAGGTCATTTAATCGAGCGTGTTCTTAGCTATGTTTTATTAAATTCGGTTATGCCGTTTATAAGATATAGGGGATGAAAGTGGGAATGAAAAACCGATTGTTTGCAAATATGCCCGAATGGGGTATCAAATGAAAGGAAATAATTCGTACATTACAATAGTTAAGTTTAATTAAAATCGGTTCAGCCGTTTATAAGATATAGGGGATGAAAGTGGGAATGAAAAACCGATTGTTTACAAATATGCCCGAGTGGGGTATCAAATGGAAGGAAATGATTCGTACATACACTACAATAGTAAGTAAGTAAAAACAGGGGTGTTATTAGTTTGACGTGTCTGTCTATATACTAAAATCTAACTTAACCCAACCTACCTATAAAAAGTATGAAATAAAAAATAAATTAAAAATTTAAAATCCCCCGACACAAGAACTTAAGTAATTTCCCTTTAAAAAGTAAAAAATAGTAAAAGAAACTTAATGTTAAAGTACCTAAGAACCTATTAATAATTCTAAAAAAAAACCTCGCGTTGGGGGACCGCTCTTAAACTAACAATTTAAATACAAATAGTCTAATTAAGTAACAGAGATGAACATGAAAACAAAATTAAGAGAATAATTCAAAAACTTTCATGAAATTCCTTCAAAAAGTCTTGGGTAAAAGCCTAAAGAGGTAACCATCTTATGAAAAATATCGTAGATAAGAAAGAAATACTTAGGAGCGGTCCCCCAACGCGAGGGCTTTTTTAGAATTATTAAAAGGTTCTTAGGTACTTTAACATTAAGTTTCTTTTATTATTTTTTACTTTTTAAAGGGAAATTACTTAGTTTATTATATTTTTTGACGTTCATAAGTGCTTTTTGTAAGCCTAATTTGAAATAAATGTTTTTGACTTTGACTTTGACTTTGGTCTATAAACGTTATCAGACCAGTCATATCATGAATGGCCGTAGTCCACTTATGGACTAAACTTATCCCCGATACTGTAAACATGTTCCTAATTATAATTGCCACGGTTATGTTATCTAGCTAGCTTTTACCCACGGTTTCGCTCGCGTGAAAAAGTATTATTATAAATTTGGCATAGTTTTTGCGGCTTTACTTTGTGGAAAATCTAAGAAGGTTTATACAAAATAGATATATTACCAGATTACAATTTTAAAGAAAAACAATAAGCAGAATAATACAAACTCCATTTTAAATTAAGCCACTGCCTATTTCTGTAACCTGCACAAAATCATTATCTTGCAACCGCATGCAGCTAGCCATTCGAGAATTCAGCTATTAATAATACCAGACACAGTGTTGCATCGCCAACAATTTACGTATTCAAATAACTCCCATTTATCAAAATACCTCTGAATGGACTTGAAACTTTGATTTCAACTCACATTCCAGACATAAATATTTTAGTGCAAAACTTCGAGCTGGATAGTAGTTAGGGGAAGTAGGTTTTGAGTTAGATGCGTCTACGTATTCAGAGTTTAAATTAACAATTTATCTTTGAGGAGAATTATTGTATCGAAATTGCTTCATTTGCTCATATCTTGGGATTCGTAAGCGTCGATTGCTCATTGGGGTGGACTGTTGCTTTCCGATCTGGATGGTTTAAATCCCGCCAAGTACCAATGTATTTTCGCATTTTTGAAATAACATTATGTTCTTTTAACCGACGATCGTGAGGAAACCTTCAAGCACGCCTGCGAAGAGATTCGAAGGTTGTGTGTGAAGTCGTCCAATCCGCAATGGGCCCGCGTGGACGACTAAGGCCTAATCACCCTATACGGATCGTGCCCCTCGGTGGGGACGTTTAATGAGCTGATGATGATGACATATAGCCTTACATACTAATACATCTATATTATATTAAATATTAACTACGTTTTTAATAGTTATGTCTCATCTGATAAGTATTCTGCTGTGGTATAATAAGCTATGTATAACAACAAGTGCTTTATTTTTGTTCCGAAATTGGCTCTAAGTTTTGAAAGTAGACGAGGCAGTAAAAAGAAAAAAAAACATGAAGCTTGTAGACATAATAGAGATATTTTTAACTCAATACCTTACGTGGGGGTATCGAGCCGCCTACAGTAATTTTCTTCTATCGCACTCACATACAAGAATCCATTAGAGTTGCTCAAAGAAACTTGATTGAAGTTGAACGAACGGATTTGATTTATTTATTTTAAATTAAAATATACCTATTTGATCGTTGTGCATATATCTCATTTTTATAAAAAACATTGGCACCTGATTTATTATTTTGCTTTTTAATACTGAAACTGCGTATCGAATCTACGACATACGTGACTGGCCCACTATTTCAACCTGCTGAGCTGGCAAGTTACGTCGCTAACTCTTTATCAAATAATATTTCGATTGATTCGTAATTCTCATAGTCTAAATATTATTAAATAATTAATAATGTTGATATTGTCGGTGGCCCAATGGTGTGGACTATTGCCTTACAATCGGGAGGGCGCAGGTTCAAATCCAGCCACGTACCAATGTGTTATCGAATTTTCAAAATTATATGTACTTCATCCGACGCTCTTACGGTGAAGGAAAATATCGTGAGGAAATCTGCGCACGCCTGCGGAGTTATTCACAGGTTGTGCGTGAAGTCGACCAATCCGCACTTGGTCCGTATGGACGTCTAAGGCCTATACACCCTTTACGGGTAGGCTCGTGCATTTCGGTGCGGACGTTTAATGAGCTAATAATGATAAATAATGTTCCTACATACCTATGTGACATAATCACATTCTCCTTAAAAGGTTGATTTTGAATTCCTCGTTTTTGCTACATAATCTCGTAGATAAAGATTCCCTCACACGTAAACTTCATTGTTGTAGCGTCCCATAGCTTCTTGTTGATACATAAACAATCCGGATTGTTTTTAATGTGTCGCGCGGAAGCGATCTAGCTGTAGGAACTTAAGTTTACGATCGCGATTATGTTTTATGTGAGTTGAAGCTATTGTTTGACATTCTCTCTTTCGATAACAAAGGCGTTCGAATTGTGAAGTGACATAAAGAAACGCATAAACGTGGAAATATGATACTGGGATGTAGGAAGCACTTCGTCTCCGGTTAAAATAATGTCATATGCAATTGTATAAGATATTATGAGTTTTACTCAACACAATCAGTATTCCTAGGAAGTTAACGGTGAAGGAAAACATCGTGAGGAAACCTGCGCACGCCTGTTAATATTTCAAGGTTGTGCGTGACGGTCAAACCGCACTGGGCCCGCGTGGACGACTGCCTTGCTCGTGCCCCTCGATGGGGACGTTTAATGAGCTGATGATGATGAAGTTAACTAGTAGAAAATTAATAAATTCATCGACGTTCAACAGATACTTATTCTAATAGCGATTCTTAATATAATTTATTTATTTATATCTATTTCGTAGCTGTAGGTTCTTGACCAAATTATAAAAAAATCGAAAATGTTTTGTATTACTTTACCACAAAATTTCACAGCGCACACAAAAGGCCAGTGTAAAACGAAGTTTGAACGGAGTTAACTAATTGCATTACCGACTTAAGCCCTACGAAGACTGAGCCCAATTTGAGTCTGAAACAAATTAGGAAGTCCTCAAAGTTTGATCGCGAAACGAAAAGTAGTTCCGTGGATAACACAAGGCGGCCAAAGCGCCTTCCAAATGTACCGCTAGCTCGAGATCTACTCGAAAAGATAATACACATTATACAGAGTTCTCTTAAGTTTTACTAAAGGGACACACGAGCAGCTAATTCGGAAAACTATTACTTGAACAAGACTTACCTAAGACTGTGTTTAAGGTTATAAGCAAGAAGATAAAGACCTAACTAAGACTAAGGGTAAGCGCGCGTAATAAAAAACTCTCACAACTCATCTTTGTAAAAGAAATTATAGGCAGAATAGTTTCATTGTAAGAGCCACTAATAAATATAATGTAACTTATTCTCATGTTGATATCTTCAATGAGAAGATAGCTCGTTTCCGCCGTTCCATCATGCTTGTAAAATAATCATTATATTTTTTGTCATCATCATCTTCATCATCATCATCATCAGCTCATTAAACGTCCCCACCGAGGGGCACGAGCCTACCCGTATAGGGTGATTAGGCCTTAGTATATTGTTTGTGTTGTTTTCAAATATTTTTTGTTGTTATCATAACAAATAACTTTTTGTTTAGCACCTGTCTCCAGTATATCTTAAGGTATTAAATGTACAATTCGTCTTTGGAAACTTTAAGAAGGCTAATGTGTTACCATATGAAATATTTTGTACCTATGCATTGTAAGAAAGCTGTTTGTTTCCTTAATAAATAAATAAATAAAATAAATAAAGTCTTTCATCGTCGCATCATAAACAGTACCTACAGCTTTGCGTCATAAGTTAGTAAATGCATAAAGCCCCATTTTTCAATCGACGACCTAGGTGGTGTGATTCGTTACGATGTCGGCTCTTACAATAAGGGTTCCAGATTCGATCCCCGGGCAGTACAAATATTTGTGTGTTTGCATATTTTCTATGTATAATATGTATTAATCAAATCAAAAAAAATATATAAGTATATATATCCGTTATTTAGTAACAATATTACAGGCTAATGCTTAGTTTGAGGCTAGATGGCGCTGTTGATGTTAGTAAATATATATTTATATGTTTACATGTGTGATGATGACAAAATAGTAACGTCACTGACTTATCGTCCTATCTAAGTTTGATCTGTTGCATACTTCCATTTAAGGCAAAAGCGAGCTCACCGTTCTTGAGAATTATATGTCTTATAATATTCCCGAGTTACGAAGTATAATCCTCACCTTTTGTGAATTTCACAGATAGTTTCAGTTAATTTGAATTAACGTCTTCCGAGTAAACCCATTGTATGTAAATACTAAAAGGGTATTTTACGTACGTTCAAGTATTAAAGTACTATTCAATAAACAATACGTTGATGTTTACGCTAATCAAGCAACTATCGTAATAGTTTGTCAGATGGGTGACCGAAAAGTATCCAAACCTTCCTATCTCACATTGTTATTGAGCAGTAACCCACCACGCGGGAATAATGCGGATTGGTGCTGCGTTCTCACTGTGTGGGATATCACGTTCATGATGCGCCCACACGCGCCCACGCGCAGTTTGAAGAAATCGGCGCGGCGCGGCGCGAGTTATCGTGTCATTTCTTGTGCTCACCGTTTTAAGTCGGTAACTTCAAAGGCGCGACGTGTCGGTGCGCTAAACAGACTGATTCGGTAGATAGTAACTCGGAGTGTAGCGTGGGCTTTCGCATGGCACGTGCTGGCGCGCACAAGCCGTTCACACTGCTAGTGGCGCGTGCGGGCACATTCAAAACAACACGGGCGGCGCGGCATATGACACGCAGTGAGGGCCCATCATAACATTGTACGCATCAACGTTTTGGCATTTCGATGCGTGGAGGGACTTATAGTATTAAATGTAAATCGGCATCCCATCCGATGGCTGACCATTGCCGAAGTCACTTGACTAGTGCGATCGTCAACCGAATGCGGTAGATGCTACACCGTCGTGATCTAAAGGATACGTACATGACTTATTCAATATTTTAAAGTTTTGTATTACCCGCTTATTTATGAGAAGTCTAAACATATATATAAATAAGTATCAAATAAGTCAATCTTTTCGCACCTTGTTTCATGGAAATAATTTCCACCCTTGGTTCTGACTGAAGCAAGAAGGTATTTTCATGTTTTTCTTCCCACATTCAATAAGGAAAAGTATACATAAAATTCGGGAGCATATGGTAATATATTTATATTATATGTATACATTTTAATGCGGACATGATAAGAGAACAAGGAAAAAATATTGCAAGTAATATTACTACGTGCTCGTAAGGTTGTCTATTAGAATATCTTGGATTAGAAATTAGTAAGTAAGTAAGTAAATATTTATTCAGTGAAAACATATACAATAATAAAATACAGTAAATCACAAAAAGAAACATAAAAAACCTTTCATTCTTTACTTAAAAAATAATAGTATCACTGAAAAGGCACGTACTCAGCATATGTCGAGGCAACACAAGGCGCCTCGACACTGGTCTTCCGTAGGTGCCTCGAGAGGGAGAGCACTACTGCACACAAACGTATTTACTAAATAAACAGTTACAGTTAACAATAATGACATAAACTAGGGTAACATAGCGTCGGAACTTAAGTGAGCGATGAATAATAGTAATAAAATAGAATAAAGTGAGCGGTCATAATATAAATACATACACACATGTACACACACATACATATATATATATATACATATACACATACATACACACACGCATACATATATACATATACATAAATAAATGGACGATGAGGGGGAAACACAGTCATAAATATGCAACTAATTACTTTTTTGTAAATTTAAAATATATTTTTTATAATTACATCGAAGGAGTTTAATGAAGGACACCCTTGTAAGGGCGGTGGGATATTATTCCAGCATTTCGTGGCAGAATACCGAAAACTGCCACGGAATGCTGCAGTGCTGTGTTGGCATACAAGACGTGTGGCAATCCTAGCTCGTTTCGAAAAAGTGAGTTTGCTGAACAGATAAAGGCGTTTTCGTTCGGACTATGTTAAACAAAGACACGCAAAATGAAGAGCCCGCCTGGACTCCATATTCAAAAGATTCCCTTTATTGAGAAACTGAGTTATGTGAGAACGCCGCGTATGTTGAAGCAAAATCGAGCGCAAGAATTTTGGAGGCGTTGAATGATCTTTTTGGTGTAACCGTATAGACATTCACCAATAACCGTATCCGCGTAATTGAGTTTTGACAATATTAAAGATTCACACAGTTGTATTCTAACATTAACGTCTAAGAAGTTTCTAATTTTGTACAATAGTTTGAGTCTAAAAAAACAATTAAGTAATGTAGCATTAATTTAGACGAGAAACATTAATTAATATAATAACCAACGTCAAAATACGAAAAAGCAATATCATCATCATCATCATCATCATCAGCTCATTAAACGTCCCCACCGAGGGGCACGGGCCTACCCGTATAAGGTAATTAGGTCTTAGTCGTCCACGCGGGCCCAGTGCGGATTGGACGACTTCACACACAACCTTTGAATCTCCTCGCAGGCGTGCGCTAGTTTCCTCACGATGTTTTCCTTCACCTTAGAGCAATATAAAACATTACAATTATTTATTTATAAGATATGCTTACAGCTAAACATATTAAATAAAGTATTAGAAAACGGACATAATAATATAGGTTAGCTTAGTACCAGCACATACAACATAATAACGATAGCACGTAAAGGATAGCGAAAAAAACGAATTATAAAACTTTGAAAAAAGAAAGTACAGCAGTACTGGAACACAGTACTAATATGATTAAAACAAAAAAAAAATTATATAAATACACTTTTCACAGAACGGAATTTTATTAAATGCTAAATAACGGCGATCATATTAAAAACTTCTGCGTTTTATACTTCAATTGTTTTAATTTAATTTAAAATAGAAACATTGGGAAATAGAGTAAATAGCAAACACTGCGGGCGAAATGGTACAATGTTTGTAGGTTGGCAGCATCGGACAGTTCGACAGTTTGCCAACAAAAAGACATTAAATTTCTTATCTTCTTTCCGGACATTTTCGAGAACGCAGAAGTTTTAACCTCGAAATTGGATTGATGATTGTACTTTTCGAACGATACTGTAATAAACAGACTGACAAGTAAATAATTGTTATTCAAATAATACTTTAAATGCAGTTAGAACGGACCAACCGTTTAGCTTTCAACATGTAACTTTTTACAAAAAAGCTAAATTCAAAATGACTTTAGACTTAAAATTTATTTTCTTTTGCAATTATTTTTGGAAGTTGTTATAAAATTTACACACATTTCAGAGTTAGAAAGGTCTAAATATTGTTTCCCGGTATGAATCATATCAAGTAAGTATTTATTTAGATTTCGCAGTTCCCCGCTGAATTACCCGCGTTATAAAAATATTTCCCGCAGCAAACACAACCTAAAAGCGCGCATGTCACGTGACGCGCGGCAGCCCCGCGGTGCTTAATTTTTCTAAAATAAAAGTAGTAAGTTTTTCCAATTAACATCAGCTTTCCGCCAAAAAAAAAACAACTAAATCAGCCCAGCCGTTTCAGAAATTACCCGGAAAACAGTTAGTTGTTTGCAGACAGACAAAAATTTGAAAATTGTTATTTTGTCATATGAACCGTATATACATATATTCATTATATGCAATAAGAAAAAAAAAATTTTGATATTACAAACAGACACTTCAATCATATTTATATGTAATAGATAAGAATACATTACAAAATACAAGGAAAAGTCATCTTGCGGTATTGCAACAACAAATAAAAAGTTATGACGATTTAAAGGCACGTTGACGATTTCGCAATGCTTTAAGACAAGTCTTTGAGCAATGCGTCCTACCCGTACTAACATACGCAGCTGAGACATGGACACTGACAGCGGGATTGGTTCACAAGTTCAAAGTCACTCAACGTGCAATGGAGCTATGCTCGGGGTCTCTCTTAGGATAAGATCAGAAATGATTTAATCCGTCAGAGAAAGTTACCGATATAGCCCGCCGCTCGTCGGTGGCTCAGTGGTGTGGACTGTCGCCTTCCTACCGGGAGGGCTGAGGTTCAAATCCCGACACGTACCAATGTATTTTTCGAATTTTCGAAAAATATATGTACGTTATCCGACGCTCTTACGGTGAAGAAAAACATCGTGAGGAAACCTTCATGCATGCCTGCGAAGAGATTCGAAGGTTGTGTGTGAAGTCGTCCAATCCGCACTGGGCCCGCGTGGACGACTAAGGCCTAATCACCCTATACGGGTAGGCTCGTGCCCCTCGGTGGGGACGTTTGATGAGCTGATGATGATAGCCCGCCGGATCTGCAAGTTTAAGTGGCAGTGAGCTGGTCACATATGTCGCAGAACCGATGGACGTTGGAGTAGACGAGTTCTGGAGACCGCGTCCCGGCAAGCGTAGCGTTGGACGCCCTCCGGTCCGATGGACCGACGACTTGCGAAAGGTCGCTGGTGGAGGCTGGATGAGAAAAGCAGAGGACCGGGATATCTGGCGCAAAATGGGGGAGACTTATGTCCATCAGTGGACTGCGATAAGTTGAATAGATAGATGAAACACACTGAAAATGATGATGAAGACATGAAACACACCGAAATTGGAAAAGCATGTGTTTTCGAATTTATGTGTTCCCCGATCATTACAACCTGGCCGTCTTCAAGGCAAGAGTGGATAGCTGTTTCTGGCAGCATATACATTCTCGGCCGCATCATCACTTACTATCAGGTGAAATGGCGGTCAAATGTCTGCCCAAAATAGATAAAAAAAGAAAAAAGCGCAAGCTCCATCTAAATCTTCAATACTTTTGTAAGAGTTAACTACATAACATTCGGGTTTTATTGGTTGACATTTCTTCATGATTGTGCTTTCTTGTTAGTTAATTGTTTACCTAAGACCTACACTTCCAAAGATCTTACGACCTCATATTAATTAAAATTTTCAAGTTCCATAGTTCTTTAATATAATCCTACCTGTTAGATGTACAAGTGACGTACTAATTGGACTTATGCCAAGTGGTACAGTATCTGAGCTACATAAAAGCTATTGTGAGGGAGCATTGTACTTGAAAGCGCTTTAAGTTACGAATCTTCTGTACAATAAACTTATATTCACGTTACAAGTTGCTTTTGTGAGAGCTTTCTGTGAGCTTACAACATTATTCTTTAAATTTAGTTCAATTTAATTTATAGTGTCACTTAGATAATGTGTAAACTAATGTTTAAAATATCACAATTAATTCATTTAATGATTTTTTACATTCATCATATTACTTAATTTCTTTTTTATTATTCTTAGTATGGTTGATACACAGTGCCGTTTGAACTTATATAATGAATTCTAAACGACACGAATATAATTCTGTTTTTTCTGTTGTAACATTCATATTATGAATTGATGTTTAAGATATCGTCATTGTATAGACCTTAAAACTTAAAATTTAAAATTTTCTGTCTATTGCTTCTTTCACCAACAGCTTATTGCGAAGCTTTTTTAGCGAAGTAGCTCAAAAAATATATATAATACTATGAAAATCACGATTGGCAAGAAATAGCTGCAATTGGATTCAATGATATAATTAATTGGTAATAACAGGAAACACATTAAATACTGAACTAGTTGAACCAATTTTAATATCTTGAAATCGCGTTATTATATAGTCAAACGCTGATGATGTTAAATAGAAGTATGTTCTACGTGGAAATAGAAGGTATGTTCTACGAATAGGGTTGAAAGTAAGAAAAATCTACTATTCTAAGGTGCAGCTAGATTGGTGACGTGGATTAGTGATTTGGGAACTTAGAAATAGATGGCGTTGACAGTAATATTAATCACACCAGTATTTTGTTTTGAAGTATGTAATAAGTAGGTCATCATCATCAGCTCATAACCGAGGGGTACGGGCCTACCCGTATAGAGTGTAAAGGCCTTTGTCGTCTACGCGGGCCCAGTGCGAATTGGACGACTTCACATTTGAATTTCTTCGCAGGCGCGCGCAGTTTTTCTCACGATGTTTCCCTTCACCGAAAGAGCGTCGGATAACGTACTGCCACTGCTCGGTGAAACGTACATTTCGTCCCAGTGAGGAAAACATTAAGTTCTAAAAGGTATAGTCTTAGTGGTAGCTTCATTTGACAATCATAATTAGTGTACTGTGAGTACCTAAAATGATTAAACACTTTTCATTTTCATTCATCATCATCTGGCACAGGCCTCTTTTTTTTTTTTTTTTTTTTTCGAAATGACTACTGCTCTTGGCCGCAGATGGCCTTTACAGCTTCACCGGGCAAGTGGCGAGCGCAGATGGCTCTCAGCCTTAGTATTTACACAACGAGCCTAAGGGCGTCCCCGAACGGGACTCGAACCTCGGCTTAGGGCGTTGCGGGGGGGGCTTGGTAGCCTAACATATGTTTGGGGAGAAAAGCGGCCCGGCACATGCCGGTTACGCGAATAGGGACTGTGCGAACCTACAGGGACACGCGACGATGGCCCCCGCCGGCGGGGACGGAATCTCGGTTGTCGGTTTGTAGAGTGTAATTTCAGTGATTTAGCTATTTCGGCCGCCGATGCGGCGGCGACCGTGATGGGATCGTCCGGATCGTCTAGCACGTCCCGTGGACGCCGACGTTTACGCGCGCGAGGTGAAATATTATTATTATTAGCTGCTGTTGTTGAATAATCAGCAGAGGAGATAATGAGCGGGTTTGAATGCGCTATTGCCGAGTCGAAGAAGTGGCACAGGCCTCCCCGCCCAGCATATCTATGGGGAGAGAACATCCCCTGTGACTACCACAAAACCAGACACAATATAATTTTTATTGTTTGTCGCCATTCATAATCACGTCGCTCGCTACATGTCATAGTGACATAGAAGTATGCTCGTGCTTTTGATTTTGTATCCTTTCAATGAGTAAGGTCAAAATTAAATAAATGTTTTTATGTCATAAATATAACAATAAGTCAAAGTATGTGTAAAGCCATTCTGTTAACCACACTTTGTAACTATATTTTCTCATTTCTAGGATATTAAAATAAAAAATACTTGATTACACCTTCATAACACCGTTTATCTATTAATAAGCGAGGACACTAGTCTAGATAGACCCGTTTAGATACACTAAAGCCTGAACTCTCTAATCACAATCTAGGACAGTTTAAGTGCTAGCTCTTCCTGTGACTTGTAACGTTAAATCTAGATATTTCCAGCAATTCTCAATACAGGAAACATATCTTATAATTTGACGGTAATGTATTGAGTAAGAACTTATATTAAGTTAGTAAGTTGAAACAGGTAGTGCGCCTTACTGATATTGGTTTAAGGTTGAATATTCCTTAACTTCACCGTTGTGAACTTAAAGAAGCTATAACTTGTAAGGAGTATAAAAATAAACATTTCCTAAAGGCGCAATGTAAGTACTGCTATAACTATTAACGGTAATGTTAAACGCAGTTTGTACTGTTTAAGTTCTTCATATACGATTAACATCATACAATAGATAGGTAAGAGCCTCGTCTACTTGACAAGCTGGTGAAGCTGGCAAGGCCCCAAAAGATGAACCTGTAATTGCTTATACACTTCAAAAAATTGAAAAAGAAAAAATATTAATCAATAACTATGAAAAATCGCCATAAACATGAAAATTATTAATCTGGGGGCACGGCAGTGCCCCCGCCAAGTCGAGCGCGAAGCAAACACTGCCGTACCATCCTTTACAGGATCCATTTCGCCGCATTTTCAGGCCCCGATTTGAGAACCTTTGGATAATACCAGAGCGCTGAAATTTTCGTCATCTAGTAAGATATAATAACTTACCTTAAATCCAAAATTTCAAGTCTGTAGGTCATTAAGTTCCGACGTTGAGCGAAAGCAAAGTTTCGCATTTTCGACAGACACTCACTCACTCACTCATGATCATCAAAATAGAACTAGTACTTACCATTAACTCAGAAAGCTGAAATTCGGTACAGAGTCAGGGTTTAATGGTTACATAAAGGGAAAACTATAATAACTTGGATAATCGAAGCTCTGGAGTACCTGGTGACCCTGCTTATATAACAAAAGAGCCCAGCCAAACTATAAGAGATTGACATACCGTCTTTAAACAATATATATTTAACATGGTGGGCCGCTTCACACAACATCAACCATAATAATTAATGAATTGCAGTAAGGTACCTTAGACTTGGCACGTCTTTGTCTTGATTTCATTACTTTTTAGAGATAATCAAGCAGCTCCATCGAGACTTGGCTAGATTTTTTACAGAATGTTTTTGGTGGGATCTCACTTTCAAAAACTTTTCAAATACATTCCGATTTACCAAAATTTAGAACTATTAGAAGTTATAGACCTAAATAAGCATAACATTGCTTGCTAGTACTGAACTCCAATAATCTCTCAGATTACATCCCTTATACTCAAACCCCAGTTTCGTATTTACAAGACTTCAAACAAAGCATTCCCGACCCCGTATTTTGTCCTAATCTTAACGTTTCCCCCAATATTAACTTACAGTTCCGACTATAAATACCACATTTAGTCGAAGTCACATCTGTGGGGATGTAGCGTTATTGTTTTAGTCAGATGTTTGCACTCAAACTTAAGTGCGATTTCTGTAAAATTGTCTTTCTCTTCAAGCAATAAGGTTTCAATTCGAATGGAGAAGTTGCGGACGAAAATAAAACTGCTCCCTTTAAATTGACATTCGATTTAAGACAAGGAAACCATATTAACGAACCATTGATTGTATGTAGGGATTCGAAGTTTCCAGCAAGTGAAGGAAATTAACTTTCTAACATTTATTATTTCATCAGATTCTACTTGAAAACTTACATTAAGTGCTTTGGATTACCTAATAACATCATGGTGATTGAACCATCATATCAATTATAGGGCGACTTTGATAAAAATGTTCAGCACATAAATATCAAAATAATAAAAAGTTATTTTAAAAATATTTTATACAATGGTCCACCTTAAACTTTAAATAATTTGTTTTCTTTAAATCATCATCATCAGCTCATTAAACGTCCCTACCGAGGGGCACGAGCCTACCCGTATACGGTGATTAGGCCTTAGTCGTCCACGCGGTGCGGGTTAGATGACTTCACGCACAACCTTTGAATCTCTTCGCTGGCGTGCGTAGGTTTCCTCACGATGTTTTCCTTCACAGTAAGAGCGTCGGATAAGGTACAATTCGAAAAAACAATGGTACGTGGCGGGTTTTTGAACCTCAGCCCTCCCGGTAGGAGGGCGACAGTCCACACCATTGAGCCACCAACGCTCGCTCTGTAAATAACTATAAACAAACCTTTAAACCCTGCAAGAGATTTAAACTAAAGAAATTAACGTTCATTTGCTTGGTGCTTTACAAAAACATATTATTATCTTAATATCAAACTTCATGTCAACGAAATACAATCAATGAATATCATGAAATGTAATACAAACGACGAATACAGGATACGAAAAGCTATTCCATTAAACAAATATATTACATTTGACAAAACAGCACTGGTAATTTTGGAATAGAATTTGGAAACGATCATTTTATGCGAGCATAGTTTGTTACCGGGTTGCAAGGTAAAATAATTTCACAGGGTCCTTAATTCCGTTTTGATAGAATTATTGCATGCGGTCTAGTAGTTTGGAACGATGCCAGGTATAAAAATCCATCCCGTACCTACTTTCTCAAATTAAATTCTCAAGTCAAAGTTTGAGCATTTTCGTATCAGAAAGCAATTATTCATAGACGGATAGTATAGGAGAGCGTCGGTGGCTCAGTGGTGTGGACTGTCGCCTTCCTACCGGGAGGGCTGAGGTTCAAATCCCGACACGTACCAATGTATTTTCGAATTTTCGAAAAATATATGTACGTTATCCGACGCTCTTACGGTGAAGGAAAACATCGTGAGGAAACCTTCATGCACGCCTGCGAAGAGACTCGAAGGTTGTGTGTGAAGTCGTCCAATCCGCACTGGGCCCGCGTGGACGACTAAGGCCTAATCACCCTATACCTACGGGTAGGCTCGTGCCCCTCGGTGGGGACGTTTAATGAGCTGATGATGATGGATAGTATAGAAGGTAAATATGATGTTTTATAGAAGGTTGCTGAGACAAGTGATGCAGATTTCAGTATATTAACATAGTGAGATATACAAAATATCACCTATATATCAATAATAATATATTTTCTTTATTCATGAAAATGAACTCATTTAGTAACAATAGGATATTAAAATACTAATAAGCTGCACAATCCCACTCAAAAATTGTCAGCGGCAAAACTGCCAAATGCGTTGGTTGGGCAGGATTTACATTCGTAATCACGTCGCTCGCTACGTCATGTCATAATGACTTAGTAGTTCGTGCTTTTGGTTTTGTACCCTTTCAATGACGCGTTAAGGTCGAAATTTAAAGGAATAATTTTATGTTATAATAATAAATATAACTATATGTAGGTGTCATGGAGCTCGGTAATTTTTTGGCTGATGTTTCTTCGGAATTGTGCTTCGTAATAGTTTATTGTTTGTCTTAGGCTGAAACATACGATACTATGATAGTGTTAGCATCAAATAACAAAGTGTAGCGGTATGGATACATACAAAAAATTACGCATATATGTTAACTGACAAGCCTTTAAAGTAAATGAGGCAAGTAAACGCAATCCACGTTAGTTTCCTGGATTTTGGATAGGATCATTTGGTGCCTAAATATCCTGAACATGTTGTCATTAGGTACCCACAGTAAGCTTGTTAACTTGTATTGTGGTAACAACGTATCGGGTGGAGTACTTGTATGTTTTAGATACTAAGTTTTTCGGAATGACTTATCGCTATTCGCCGCAGATGGCCTTTACAGGTTCACCGGGCAATAGGCGAGTGCAGATGGCTCTCAGCCTTAAAAGTACTAAGGTACCTAACTAACCTACTATTTTCTTTTGTACTTACAGCTTATTCTGCCTACTCAAGATTAAAATATGGAACGGATTCGATGGTAATTTTGGAATTTGGAAAATAACCCACGGCCGTTGAAGCCGACGACTTCTGGAGTGCAGACCGCGTCTTAGCAAGCGTAATGTTGGACGCCCGGCTCGATGGACCGACGACTTGCTAAAGGTTGCTGATGGAAAAGCGGAGGAACGGGTTATCTTGCGCAAAATGTGAGAGACCTATGGCTAGCAACAATGCAATAGTTACAAACCTACTGTGATAAGTTGAAGAGTTTTTCTTATTTCCATGTGGATCAATTTTCGAGAACATCTATGTAGTATCAAAATTAGTTGGTTTCTTTTTCTAACTGTCTATCAGTTGTTGGTCTCGTTCATCATCATCATCAGCTCATTAAACGTCCCCACCGAGGGGCACGAGCCTACCCGTATAGGGTGATTAGGCCTTAGTCGTCCACACGGGCCCAGTGCAGATTGGACGACTTCACACACCACCTTCGAATCTCTTCGCAGGCGTGCATGAAGGTTTCCTCACGATGTTTTCCTTCACCGTAAGAGCGTCGGATAACGTACATATATTTTCGAAAATTCGAAAATACATTGGTACGTGTCGGGATTTGAACCTCAGCCTCTCGATAGGAAGGCGACAGTCCACACCACTGAGCCACCGACGCTCTTCAATGCCACTTTTTCATGGTCAGGTGTATCATTTACGATGATACGCCTGACCTTGACATGGACGACAAGTGAGCGTCCTGATCGTCCTGTACTAATAACATAAAAAAAGTTCATTGCCTAGTTACTATGGTAATACAACTCTCAAAAGTTCTGGTACAGCTGCACTTGCTGTTTCACACGCATACTGGTATACGACCAGTTAATTTAAACATGAGGAGTTACCGTAATTAAAAGCCCTCAGTTCAGGCATCGCTGTTGATGTTGTGTATAACTTTTTTAATTAAAATAATTTTTCAGTGCCATTCAACCGGACGCTGAGTGGGTGATATTAATTAATGTGCGTATAGCACTGTGGGAAGTTTTTGGATTTGTCAAATCGTTTTTGATGGGATGTGGAATGTTGAGTGTGCCGTTATTGCCTACGTGGGGTGGGTGTGGGGTTCGTGGGTTCGAGACCAATGCTGACCGCATACTTACTTGGTTACTTTGTGCGAAGTATTGCTTTAAGCTTTAGCGACTCGCACACAGTGTAAACAACACAATTGTCAGACTAAAGTACTTTTAATTTTTCATTAAAAACATATTTATTTAAACTCTTTGCACTTCAACAAAAAACAGTAGGTACAAGGGCGAACTTAATGCCTAGGTTCATTATCTTCCAGTTTACCACAAGGCTATGTAGAAAAATAATAATAGGTGCGGTAACAAAAAACTTTATGAGAAAGAGAGAAAGAAGGTTAAAAGAAACTAAAATAAAACTATAAGGATATGAACTCTAAATCCACTCCTGAATGAAGGTTCCTCTTTATGATTTCCACATATATGTAAAACCCCCTATGAACCTTTTGTATTTTATTTTATTAATAATAATAATAATTCATTTACTCATATGTATTATTTATATTTTCTCAGAATATAAATTGAATTCCAAATTATCAAGCTTACCCAATACTGTTTCATTGAAGTTTAGGTTTAGTATAGGTAGTATGTTTAGTTTAGGTTAAGTATAGGTTTATTGGCTGTTCCGAGAAGTGGATTGTCCATGGCATAGAAACTTTAGAATCAGTATAATCAAGGGGCACATAATCAGACTATTACTAATGGTAGCTCACTACCAATCTTTACTAGTTAATCAGTTTTACACAGGGTTGTCACGATCATGTTTTAATCGAAACATCGAATAAACGAAAGATTTCATTTTTTTGATGGATTTTCTATCCCGTCAAACTCGTTGGAATGATTTGTTTGTTTGTTTTGTTTGTAAAAATATATAGTAATTTTCAATTTTGGTGCTATATTTGACATCGTTTCTATTATCATTTTATTAGGAAATTTCAATTTATTTTTTTCTTTCTTTTTTGATGTTTCTATTTCAATGATTAACATAGATGTTTTTTATTTAAATATAATAATTCTTAATTTGACAGATGACAATAATTCAAGTATTTTTGTTAAGAGAAATTAAAAATATGCCAGTAGCAGCAGTTTAAGTTTCGGAGTCCAACATTTTAAATGATAAATATAAGTTGATAACTGATTTCATTGAAAATTGGAATAAAATAAAAATGTCTATAATCAAAATTGAAATAAATATGAAAATTCATTTTTAATAATCTTAGTATACCAAATTATCAATTCAAATTAATTATATATTTATTAGTGTATTTCCCAAATCACCTCATAAGATTTCTTGGAAGAATCAGACAACATCAACGAGACATCGAATGAAGACTCGATTCGAAAATCGATTAGCAAATCGATACTTTAGGTGAAAATCGGCATCCCTGCCTACAAAAACCCAGTTCCCACAGTGGACTGGGCGCATAACATAAATCGTGTGTGGATAGCACTGGCTACCACCTGGCAGAGTGGAATGCGACCTCCATTGTTTGTGTGGCGTAAGCGATAAGCGGGAGCGAATTCGATAGATTTATTCTTGATCTTTTTTATTAAATCTCGTTACTTTTAAATGCATTTTAGAAATACTTGAAAATCTAAAATTTTGATGAATATACATTTTCAAAATGATCGTATAGTTGTTGAATTCTTGAATTGTGTTGCAAATTACAAGTAATTGTGCGAATTACAAGTAATGAGTTGATGCAACTCTTTAAAAACCTTGCGCTCGCCAATTACGCAAAGGCCATATGTGTCCAATAGCAGTAGTCAGTTCGAAAAAAAAGTCTTTAAAAACCTAAATTTATAAATCTTAACATGAAAATATGGTCGATGTTATGAAAATGATTTAATGGGAGCTGTATATGAAGATCTCTGTTGTCTTGTATGTTTTTTGTATTTTGAACTGGCACTTATTCATTAAGATAAGTTTTAAAAACTTAGTGAGTAATGAAGTTGATTACATAATAGGCATTTTATGTTTGATTAAATTATTAGGCCAATCTTATGTAATTGTTTAAGTTTCATTAAATAGGAATAAAATCGTGTGTAGTTTAACACTAGCGCTGCCCTATTTTTTATTTTTGTCTGTCTGTATGTTCCGGGTAATCTCTGAAATGGCAGGACTTTTTTAGCAGATAGCTGATGTTATGAGCAGAAACTAAAGCTACTTTTATTTTTGACAAAACTTTTTTATTTGTTCAAATAAAGTAATGTAGTTCCACGCGGATGCCGCTCGTCGCCTAAGCTGTGCGTTTTATTGTGACTTAACGAAGCGATTTAAGGTAATGTTTAACTGCGGTAGAATATTTAGACCGTGTGTTATATCGCGGGAACATTTAATTCATAGTATATTTTGGTTGTCAAAGTTACGAAAATTGTCTTTAAAGATTGAAACAACAATACAACAAATCTCTCTCAACTTGGACCACATTGCAATAACCCTCGATTGTATCGTTCATACACTACAATTTACCAGTCTTATTGCTTACTCGTTATGAAACTCGTCTATTTATGCCATTTTCAATTCCACCCCAATATGGACGCGGAATACTCGCAAGGCCTAAGCAAACTAGTTCCAGATAGAAATGGTGAATCCTAGACGTGTCTGCTTCTAGTTTTTATTATGAACTGGACAGGCATACCTATCATTTGCTTTGTAGAATTTTTATATTTCATGTTTATAATATTAACTAAATTTTGCCCCGGCTTCACTCGCGCAAAGAATGCAAAGTTTCAGCCCGATCGGTTTAAAATTGACAAACTTTCAGACCCTATTTTATCCCTTTGGAGTAAAATTAATCAGAATTCTTCCTTAGCGCATGCTTACGTCATTCCTAAATGCCGTACTACTACCTGCATGCTCTCGGATCAATATGTTTTAGTTATTTTGACGACCCATTTGGTGTTCCAGTTGAGACGTCTTCAACACGAGGGTTCCGGAATCGATCCCGAGCAGTACAAACATTGTGTGCATGAACATATCTGTGTGTAATTGTCCGGGTGTTTTTATGTATTAATATGTATTTTACAAAAAAAAATGTATATAAGTTTGTTTATGCGTTGTTTAGTAAAAATAGCTTCACGCTTAACTTGGGGCTAGATGGCGCTGTGAATGGCACTGTATATTTATTTATTCTGTGTTTTGGAATAAGGGCACTGTAAGTAGTAAGTAAGATTACTGCGTAAAAGAGACCAATCATCAGTCTTGGTTGATGAGCGCAGGGCAGTCATCGTCATCGGCTATAATCTGCAGTGCACAGGCGGAAGGACTGTGGCGGTAAATAATAGTGCACAGCATAAACATTTTTACAAGGCATTAATTTTTTATTTAAAATGATACATGTAGGTTTACGCGATCACCCATTATTTTCTGGTCACCAAGCTATTTATGCCAGCACGGGAAGCGTTCTTCTGAACAGCAATTTTTGACGGTCTAACGAAACAAGGTCCTACCAAAAACATTAAAATTTCATGTAAAATGTTGCCAAGACGACCACATAAGGTTTGCGCTGTGAATTTAAATATTAATAAAATCTAAAGTCGATAGTAGAGCGTCGGTGGCTCAATGGTGTGGACTGTCGCTCTCTAACCGGGAGGGCTGGGGTTCAACTCGCCACGTACCAATGTATTTTCGAAAACGTGTTAAAAAGGCACCTGAAAGCCTGTGATATTGACCCAAATCGGTGGGAGGAGCTTGCTTCCCAAAGGTCTTTTTGGCGATCTGCCATCTTCAATAACATCAAAACATTTGAGGCAAATCGCCTCAATGTGCTTGATTCTAAACGCCAACAACGAAAAGAAAGACCAAAGCCCTCCTATACGTATACATACAACAACCAGGGCCAGTTGTACTGTCACTCGTGTGACAGAGTGTTTAAGACCAAATTTGGTAGGCCAAATAGCGAGCCATATAAGGGCTCATACCCGGAGAGAAAAATAATTATGCAAGGGTCGCCGTCGTCGAAATCGATGAGGAGGACTATATATATATATATTCGAATTTTCCAAAATAATATCTTACGGAGAATGAAAACATCGCGAGGAAACCTGCGCACGCCTTCACGTGCATGAAGTCGTCCAACCCGCACTGGGCCCGTGTGGACAACTAAGGCCTAATCTCCCTATAGTGCCTAGGGCCTAGTGCCTCTCGGTGGGGACGTTTAATGAGCTGATGATGATGAAAATCTAAAGTATTAGAGTTATTCATTTGAGACTTTGCATGTTTCATACGTTAATTATCGACATCATATCCTCAGAATATGAACTATTTGGTACATCGGAAACCAACTCTATGAGGGTCATAAAAACGTCGATACACTTCGAGAAAAGGTGGGTAGTGCCCTTGCGCTTCGGCCTGGCGGGGGCACTACTGTGCTCCCAAACTTCTTAATCACACATTTCCTTTCAAGGTCATTTTTTTACCAAAACAGAATTATCTGGAACAATATGATTGTCTGTATATGCACCAAATCAAACATCACGCCTTATTACTCCCGGGGGTTTAATTAAGAAACAACATTTGGAACTGACATACGGGATGCGAGAGAACTATTTCCCCAAGGTTTATATGGTTAGGATAAGAAAAATGCAATAACTAACCTCAATAAGGGAGTACAACATATTGTGCTCCACGAAATTGTTGTTGGAGATCCCTTGGTAACGTTTGAATTTCTTTTATTCTTAATGCACTGTTTACTAACTTACTCTTACTTTATTTTAAGAATTGTAATCTTTTGCTTAGGAGGTTCGGATGAGATTGTGTGCATTTTTTACTGACGCTCACAAAGCGCTATCTGGCCCCAAACTAACCTTTAGCCATATTACAATATCTAAATAACAATATGGACACTAAACGACGGATAAAGATAATTATAAATATTTTGTAAATATAACAGATATGTTCATGCACTCAAATTTGTACTGCCTGGGATCGAACCGGAGCCATTGGTTTAAGCATTATACTCAAACATTCCTGATTATTCCGCCGTAACAATTATGCTTATGGTCTAGATATTTCCAAAAATATATCAGAGTGTAAAAGGCAGTGATACTGTTGGATATTTTGACTTAAGATTAATATGTTACAGTCCTATTCAACCTATCGCAGTCCACTGCTGGACATAGGTCTCCCCCATTTCGCGCTAGATATCCCGGTCCTCCGCTTTCCTCATCCAGCCTCCACCAGCGACCTTTCGCAAGTCGTCGGTCCATCGGGCCGGAGGGCGTCCTACGCTACGCTTGCCGAGACGCGGTCTCCACTCCAGAACTCGTCTGCTCCAACGGCCATCGGTTCTGTTACAGTGAATCACCAAAATTATAGAAAGGAAATATATTTCCTTGTTTTAGAACTCTAAACCAATTAATAGATAACCTATGATGCTTGGGCCATAGCAACGGCTAACGTCTAATACCCATTTGCGCGATAAGTTGCAACACGTTAAAACTGCCAAATAATCGCGTTAAGTGATGGCTACACCTGAAGTAACGCTCGTTGTCGTAATAATTAATGGCATTGTCCGTTAGTGTAGTTATTAAACAAAATAGTTATAAAACATTATTCACGAGGATATACTAAAATCATTTAAAACAACCTAGAATTTTAAATCCATTTATTATTTTTAAACATAGATATATGAAGTATCTGTAATAATAGCAAGAACAATAAATATCCAAGATTTGTAGTGTGAATATAAGAGATCTTCTTTCTACGGTCACCCGCAAGTAAAACAATGACGTCACTTAAATAATTATTTATATTTTTATACGTAAGAAAGTATTACAGTGTACAGAAGCTACGTATTGGCGGCGGGAGGCAGGTGTAGGCACGGATATGAACCGCTCTTCGCGTTAGAACTCGTATACCGACATATACAGGATGCTAGAAAATATAAAAAGCAACTTTGCCAATATCACAAAAGGACCTACCATTTATCTGAACATAGTTTAAGTGCATCAGCTTAGCTTTACGCACTAGTTTTTTTTTATAATTATAAAACTAATAATTATAATTCTAAAGAAATATATCTACACACACATAAATTGTACTGTCAGTCAGAATTCTGCTTCCTCCTCTCTTCTACATTGTTGCTGTGTCCAACAGGGTCCATAAGGTCCTTTATTATTTATAAGTCCACCGTGTAAATACTATGGAATGCAATAAAAAAAGAGTATTGAGTATTTTTATATCTGAGTTTAGCGACATACTGGTTTTTGGTGAAGCTGGTAAACTAACAAATTATGATTATTTCAATGCAGACAATATCTTTTTCAATTGTCGATTGTTTGTGTGTTGAACGCAATCGGTGTGGATAACATCACTTAAAAAAATAATTCAGTGACTATGTTAACTATGACAATTGTAATATTAGGCCTTGAAGGGAAATATTTACTTATTCTACCTTCCATTCAATAATTTGTTGAATTTGATCAGAACAAATTCAGTGGCTGAACAAGGAACAAGCATGACAGCATATTTTTGATGACTTAATTGTTCTTAAAAAAGGACTAAAAACACGTTTTTTTACAATATAAGCAGATATTATTCCGCATACACATCTACGTACATAATATGTACACACCAATATATATTTAGTGTGTCAGTTTTCAAACCACGATCATTGAATAAACTTTGATACGAATTCAATTCTCAGACCACTTGACAGGGCAAATAAATAACCAAGCTATCCAAAAATATACCACCCTGTATCACCTAACGCTGCGGTATCGATAATTGATAACGTCGTCTCGCTCGCTCCGGATAGTTTGTTGAACTCTACAAAAAATCCATGCACTACCAGTAATACTCGAGCCTCTTTTCCGTACTACCTCTTTGGTGGTGGGAGCTTAAGATGAACTGGTTTTTAATACGACCAATTTAAACTGGACTCTAACTGTGCGACAGTTCTAAGTGATTCCAAGATCAACATTAACTGTATAGTGACTTTTTCAACTGATTGCGTACTGTGGTTAATTTGTGGTCTTCCTTATGTATGTTATTTAATACAGTCCCATATGAGTTGTTTGAAGTGAGCTCGGTTATTTGGTACATAAAAGCGGATTTAAGTGAATAAACATTGGATAGTACAAATTACTGAATTTTATTGCTTCGCTTGGGCAATCACTTAATAGTGTTATTAGAAAAGAAATGAGTAAATAGCATTCAATTTTTAAACGTAAAGACTGATTATGGCATGTAATTGTAGAATTGACGACTTCGTTGGTGGTATAAGAAATGATAAAGTTATATTAAGTAATTTTCTTTTACAATATTGAAAAACTATAACTTAATTAACGATTATAAAGGAAATAATAACCACAGACTTTCACAGAGCGCTATCTAGAACGAACTAAAGCAAGTAGCTTGTAATATTTAACATATTATAAATTTATTATTTTTGAGTTTTACTGGAAACATTCCATTTTACGTATTGGCGTATACGAGTATATGTAAGAGTTCGTTCAGCTGCTAAGTCCAAAAATGGGCATTACTCGTAATTATAGCGAATGGCAAGTATTTTGAGGTTGACTTAAACTGTATTAAACATAAAATATTCTAGTGTGGTGTGGAATCCACAGTACGCAGTTCACTCTCAACGACTAGAAAGTATTCAGCGCTCATTTACACGACAACTAGCTTTTCGGTGGTAAAAGCGCCTGGTGAGGCATAATGCATAGGGCCCCTTACAGCCACAGACTTGATTTTTTTACCATGAAAACCCTTCGCCACCGTCGTACTGTTCGTGACCTATCGTTTTTGAACTCGTGGAACAATTGCAATTTTCAGTCCCTTACAACCTTCCTAGACAACCTATCAATAAAATTCTTAGTTTACCTTTAGCCAGAACGAATCTCGGCCTTCACGCACCTATGGCTAGATGTTGCTCCCATTATAACTCAATGACCAAAAAATTAGATGATTTGGACATCTTTCACGATACGCTGCCACGATTTAAGTTTAAGTTACTCGCCATCTAGGAGAGTTAAGCGTTTCTTATGTACATTTGTGGTATATTTCGTTTCGCTCTTCTCTTTATTTAGTGTTATAATTGTATTGTAAAATCTAGTTTGTGTTATCTCAATTTTGTCAAATAAGTTTTAATTTTTATCGATAATGCTGTGTATGCTTTTAATAGGTGTTTTATTTATTAGATCTAATACAACCTGTTCATGATGAAAATGTAAATATATACACTGTTAGCTTACCTTTTTAAATAAATAAACTTCTCTTATTGATTGATGGGTTTATGATCTCCTGCGATTTCAATTGCATTAATGAATTACGGCTCAATCTCCCCATAGCTATAGGCCTGTATTCTGCAGTGGGTTTTTAGACAATGTGGAGTTATATAGATAATGATCTGATAGTATATTGTCACGGGAAAATATTAAAAATGTTTTCCGACAGATTATTGCCGTGCGGCATAGGTCCGTTTATAGAGACTACAATTAAGAGGGTAACACACGACCTGCCTCAGGGTGTTTTACTTGCACCAATTTTTGTACCGATTTACCTACTGACAGTATAAAGACGTTTATACGCAAATGAGTTATTAACCAGATATATTGTTAACGTTTAGTGTGTTCCAGCCTCAACGTTTAAGGTCAATTATTTACTTGTAATTAGGGATAATTCGAGTCATTACAATATTTTAAAAGGCGGTGCTTTTTGAAATATTAATAAGCGCTATTACATATGACATTTGCAATGCTAGAACTAGTTTTTCAAGTTTCACGTAATACCGGCAAGTCTGCGTGTTGTTTTAAGAAAAAAAACATATTTTGACAGTTTAAATGGGATGGCGAGAATTGTGAATTGTGATCAATAATAAATGCTATATGCTATTAAAATATTCAGGGCCATTGAAATTTTATACCATCTCTTGGTTTTTTGACACTCTCTGTGGTTGAGATCATCATCATCAGCTCATTAAACGTCCCCACCGAGGGGCACGAGCCTACCCATATAGGGCGATTAGGTCTTCCACGCGGCCTAGCGGATTGGACGACATCACACACAACCTTCGAATCACTTCGCAGGCGTGCATGAAGGTTTCCTCACGATGTTTTCCTTCACCGTATAAGGGTGGGGATAATGTACATATTACACTATGGACTCACCTTCGAAATGAATGATTTTTATTTTATTTTATTTTTTATTTTTTTTTACATATATTTTCGCAAATTCGAAACTACATTGGTGCGTGTCGGGATTTGAACCTCAGCCCTCCCGGTAGGAAGACGACAGTCCACACCACTGAGCCACTGACGCTCTTGTTGTTGAGGTCATTCATATGATTTTCTTTATGATTTTTCTATGAGAAATATTTTATGTGCCTATGTAAAACAAAATTAAGTATGTTTACCCGTTGTTGAGTAACCATATTACAAAGTCTTTGTATTTTTTATTAGTTATTATCAACATAGAAAGAAAATATGTGCTAATTAAAGGCGTCTCATGTATCTTCGATCAGACAGTGTTTCGTTTTTCATAGCTAAACAAAAGACGACCTAATGTATAGATCGCGTTTTTCGTTTCAAAGAACAAAACAATGATTTTTGTACTTATATCAAGTCTGTAAATATTATGTATAAGATTAATGTAAAAGTAAAAAACAGCGTCTTTATTTTACTTATTATTTTTAATGTGTAAAATAAGTTACAAATTTTAGGAATTAAATCAGAAATCTACTCGTGTAAAAACCATATTTACCGACATAGTTCGCCAGATCATTAAGTCGAAGTGGCAGTGGGCTCGCCACGTATGTCGCAGTACTAATGGCTGTTGGAGCAGACGGGTTCTGGAGTGGAGACCGCGTCTTAGCAAGCGTAGCGTAGGACGCTCTCCGGCCGTGTGTGGTGGAGGCTGGGTGAAAAAAGCGGAGAACCGGGATATATGGCGCAAAAGAGTGACTATCGAGTTTCCTACTTATTCCGAACCGTCGGTAGAGTCATTAATAATATATATTATAATTATTGATGATTCAAAAGTAATCTGTAAAAGGTTTATTTGAATGTATAAATTTTGAGTCCTTGTTTTCAGACAAAATTACTTTGTTCAATTTTTCCATAGTCATTGCAGGCTGATTCACCTAATTGTCTGAAAATAAAGAGGATTCCGTGCTTTGCAGGGCATGTTAAACTATTGTTTCTTGGGATGGTAACACCAACGAATGCACATAGCTCATATTACAATGATATTTACTAAAAAGGCGCATATGCATTTTAAATCAGAATTCTGTATGTACTGATATTTTTTACCGGTAGCACCATACAATGTAGGAGAATGTATTGTATTATGTGTTTTCCAGAATAGTTTGCGCATAATATAGGTAACGACTTCACGTGTTGGCCCAAGACGCGTTGAGATTTTCAAAATGATAGATGATTGCATACAATCTACTTTACTTTGTGGTAATGCGGTTGCGTGTTTGTATACAAAAAGGAAAGTCTACGTATCATTTACCTACCTTTTAAACAATATTTTGTATTATTTAAATAATAGCTGCCGATTTAAGTTATTTTCACTCGAATAATAATAATAATTTAAAATTATTTCACGTACCAATGTGTATTCGAATTTTCGATAATATACGTACGTTATCCGATGCTCTTATGGTGAAGGAAAACATCGCGAGGAAATCTGCACATGCCTGTGAAGAGATTAAAGGTTGTGCGTGAAGTCGGCCAATCTGCACTGGGCGCGGACAATCAAAGCCTAAAAACACTTTACGTGTAGGTTTGTGCTCCTCGGTGGAGACGTTTCATGGTCGACGATGACTTATACTTAATCCTCTCTAATATATGGATATCCTCTACAAATCTTCCTCCTGAGGCATCCAGGAATAAAAGTACATTCTCACGATAAAACCCACGTAAACTAAGACTAATCAACCTAACAGTTTAAAATACTAGCAGTAATGCCATCAAATACCATTACGTTCACAGCCGTTTGTATCCATTAAATTCTAAAGCTCAGACTTACGTCAGGTAACCTAGTACAAAGCGCCCGGCGGACGGTCTAACCAAGTCTAGGATGCCAAGAATTTTATTTAAGATCGATTGAAGTTCTTTAAAGAAAATC
The DNA here is from genome assembly GCA_019425675.1 of Leucinodes orbonalis. Lineage (NCBI taxonomy): Eukaryota > Metazoa > Arthropoda > Insecta > Lepidoptera > Crambidae > Leucinodes > Leucinodes orbonalis. Next base: position 106,927 of record PQWD01009671.1, on the reverse strand, counting down.
CTTATTTGCTCTTACGATTATCACAGTCTTTTTTAGTCGTGGGTTAAATTTGACGACCCATTTGCTGTTGCGCTTTACGTTGCGGTAGACGTCGGCTGCAACACCAAGGGTCCGGGTTCGATCCCAGGGCAGTAAAAATTTGTGTGGATGAATATGTCTGTTAGTAATGGTCTGGGTGTCTTTTATGTATAATCCATACTAATATTAACGGATGAACGGATTTTACTGAAACTTGGTATGTTGATAGTAGGTAACCTAGAATAGGTTTTAGACTACTTTTTGTCCCGTTTTCACCCCTCACTTCCCTAAAATAGGGGTTGGAAGTTTGTATGGAACATTCCGCAACTTTTGTAGTACAACGCTGAAATTTGGTATGCGGACTATTTGTAGAAACGAAACGTGACTTAAAGGTCTCTTAAACCCGATAAATGAGTGCCCACATCCCGAATATAGAGCGCACACACCTATTTTACGGGTCTATAACTGGCAATGCAGCTATCCAGCTATTTTAGCCTGTCATAACTAACAATTATACTAAAATAATTTCATTTTGGAAGTACCACGCTGACGCGTACAGTGTCTCTTACATCAAGTTCAGTTAATATCTTTGTCACGAGGAATATCTAAACTGTTATTTTAGTGAGGTATTGTTGTTATTATTTTAGGTAACTATTATATGTGGTATCAACATAAAATAACATCACCACGCATCGACCGCACGCATTACGTATCTACACCTTTCAACTACACGTGTAATGTTATACCATGTAACAGGTATAGTATTCTCGCACCTGCTATTTGCATACTAGGTATTTTTGGGTCACATGATACGCGAATGTTGTACTTGTGACTATGATATGTTTACTTATCGTTATGTAGCAAGTTTAACATTTATGTAGAAAAGTGATTACTTGTTTTTTTCCATATAGGAAGATGAACGGACTTCACACCTAGAATGGAAGCTTACAAAAAAAACTTTATTCAAATAAATCTGCACAGATACTTTTGATCATCAATTGTTACTACTATTATATTTTTTTGACTCTTACCACCGGCTCGGAATAAGTAGGATCTTCAAGAAGAGCCGGCCCAGAAAATTCATAGTCACTCTTTTAAACCTTTATATCATTGGTTACAGAGTTTTGTCCTCTACAATGCTTTTTTGTCGTAATTTCTTGCCACTTCTTGTCTTGAAATTGTGGAATCACTGGCTGCCGGATATATTTTCTGAGCGATACGACCCTGGTGTCCTTTAAAAGAAGAACGTATCCATTCCGACAACGCATTTCAGTGCCCTCTGGTATTGCAAATGTACATGGGCGGCGGTATTATTTACCATTTGATGAGCCGTTTGCTCGTTTGCCCGCTAAAGCCCATATATGATACCCATGGATACTAGCAAGTCCAAAACAGCAACTTGATCTTTATCAATGGAGAGAGGAATATAAAAATAGAGAGAACAAACAGGAATTTGGGTATCCCGTAACACTCTCATTCGAGGAAACTAGTACTAGGTAACAGATTTGGTACTGAGTCATCTAGCTAGGTATTACCGGAGTGCCAGATAACACGAGTGTTATGCACTTCTGTGTTTCGGGGTGAGGGCACTAAAACGTACAATTACCTGGTCAAGAGATCTAACATCTGTTGTCTCGGGCAACGGGTGCAGTGCGGCATTGATGGAGAATAATAACTTTATATATCGATTATCTTAGTATTGAACATTTACAGTTTGCAGGGAACCATATTTTTAGAGTATTGGCCATGTTCTTCTCCCTGTGTATTAGTCATGGTTACATACCGCCCAAAATGCTACAAACAATTGTTGTACCGATTGTAAAGAATAGAACGGGGGATTTAACTGACAGTAACAACTATAGACCGATTTCGTTGGCACCTATTATGGCCAAGATCTTGGATAGAATGCTAGATTGTCTGAGTCACTATATAAAGTCACACGACGCTCAGTTCGGGTTTGAGCGCGGTTTGTCCACGGAGAGTGCAATTTTGGGTCTGAAGTACGCAGTTCAATATTATACCGACAGAAATACGCCTGTAATAGGATGTTTTCTAGACCTGTCTAGGGCATTTGATCTAGTGCGGTATGATATTCTGTGGAATAAGCTACGTGATGCTCGGGTTCCCGGAGAGGTTGTTTCTCTTTTTGAGTTTTGGTACAATAATCAAGAAAATTGTGTGAGGTGGAATGACGAGCTGTCGGAACCATATAGGCTGGAGTGCGGGGTGAGGCAGGGAGGTTTGACCTCTCCTCGGCTCTTTAACTTATACATAAATGAACTAATTCAAACACTGAGTAGTGAGAGTGTAGGATGTTACATAGAAGGCATTTGTATGAATAACTTGTGTTATGCTGATGACATGGTTCTGCTGGCTCCGTCAGTAAACGCGATCCGTAGGTTGTTGAAAATTTGCGAAAAATATGCATTGGCGCATGGTCTTGTCTATAATATAAAAAAGAGCGAGTATATTGTTTTCCAGACGAAAGTAAAACTATCTGAAAACCTACCACCTATCAACCTGTGCGGGAAACCTCTGAGCAGAACAAGAAAGTTCAAGTACCTAGGGCATGTCGTTCTGAAACTTGTGTGATGACAAAGATTTAGAGAGGGAACGCAGGGCACTAGCAGTAAGGGGTAATATGTTGGCACGCAGGTTTGCTCGCTGCTCACAGGACGCAAAGGTAACACTGTTTAAAGCATATTGTCAGTCGTTTATTCGAGTAGCTTGTGGACAACAATACTAAAAAGACATACAATGCTGCGTGTTCAATATAATTAATATTTTCAGGATGCTATTGGGGTTGCCTCGTTTTTGTAGTGCGTCTACAATGTTTGCGCAAGCACGCACAGATGATTTTTACGCCATTATGCGCAAAAAAGCGGCATCGCTACTTACCAGAGTGCGTGGCAGTCCTAATAGCTTGTTGAGAGTGATAGCGGAGAGGTTTGACTCATGCTTTATGCGACACTGGGTGGGTTTGTTAAAATGAGTTGTAATTTATGTACCCAGAAATGTAATTATTATTAAGTGATATTAATATACATAAAAAAAATTGTTACTAACATATTTTATAAGAAAAAAAAAATTGTTACTAATTCCTGTGGACCATAATTATGCTGTCTGAATAAATAAATTATTATTATTATATCACATTTCAATGCACTCTGTCATGACAGAGTGTAATTGAAATGTGATGCTGACCATGGTCAGATGTATCACTTACCATTAGGTGAGCGACCTGACCGTCCTTTACACTTTGTGACACAAAAAAAACACAACGCTAAGCATTATTTCAAGCCAGTTTCGTGGAGGACTAATCTTTTATATTACTTTTCTGTGTTGTTTGCTCCAAGTAATAAAGATTTGTTGTGAGGAATAGAAAACGTGACTTAAAATCAAAACACCATAGCGCAATCAAACTTTATATTTCTTATCTGTATTCATTTTGCAGTCACAGCTAGACATAGGTCTTTCTTATTTTGTCTCTCTTGTGAACGTATATATTTTTCCTCTATCAATCTCAGATATAAATCATACAACTCATTTCTAAAACAAAACGTCTACAAATATGAATTATAACAACCTTTATGTAGGCGTAATAATGTTGTCTACGGGAGGGGCTGTGTTGCCATAAATCAAAGAGATGGGCGTACCAAAAATAATTAAAAGCAAATAAAGGTGATGGTATTTTTATTAATGGTAACATTGTATACATTACGTTACGGATTCATGCCTCTCTACTGTTATAAAAAATTAACCTGTGGAATTTATGTAGTTAATAAATAATGGATTGTCATATAAATTGTGTAGAGAGATAAAAAATGGCGTAAATATCATCACTCAGATGTTTCTCCTATCAATAACATCTTAATGCAGGGCTCAGGCCTTCATTGGGCTGCAATTCATCACGCGGGCCCAATGCAAATTGGCGGGTGTTATCACAGATAATAAATATATATGTTATCATAGATGCCAGAACGTATCGCTCTGGAAATGTTTCTGGTTGAAGTTCATTCCACGGGTTAGGGTTTGAAAAACTGTTTAATTAATCAATGAAACAGATTTGACGTATTGTTATAAATGTTGATAAGAAAAGTCAGCTCAAAGTTTTTAGGGTTCCGTAGCGAATTGGCAAAAACGAAATCCTAAAACCCTTCAAGGGCAAGTCCGATTCGCACTTGGCTGATTTATCTGCTACATTAAACTGTCAAAGTGGGCCATCTCGTTGTTTAGCAGGAGGCATCATATGCAGGTAAACACAACTTGGGCAATGATAACCTCTCTCCGGCAGTCGAGTAAAAATGAAAACTCAATACTTCAACACTCACATACATTTTTAACCACGTAAGAGTCATGTAGAAAACTTTTCCAACTCAAGTTTTAACGGCAATTTATAGGCACCAAGTTCCAAGTAGTTTCCCAGTTTGTGAATAAGATATATTTTCATTTAGACTTTTGTTTATTTGTTCTAGAAGATGGTGTTCAAATGCAAATAAACGATGTTTAAAGATAAGTTCTTCATTACAAATATATGTTTTTTAACAGCGAAATATCAATTACAACATATTATGTCTTTTTCTGTATCAATGGTTGTTCGTTGATTTATTATTTATACTTTCAAAAAAGCTTCTTTTTTAGCGTATACCTTGTAATGATTAAACTCTAAATTAAATACGCACTGCGGAGACCGCTTTTGTGCGTAAAGAATAATTATTGCCACAATTTATACAATTGTATTAGTTATATGTGCAATAACAACTTTTTTATATATTTCAGTAATTTTGTCTGAGTTGACGTCAATTACCCCTAAAATTTAATTACGATTCATAATTAAATTTTAGTACCCAAAATCAGCGATACATTTTCTATCTTATAAACATATAAAAACCATTGTTATAGTGAAAGGTGATTTTGTATATTTTTAGCAACTTTATTTTAATTAAAATCATCGATACAGCTGACCTTTAATAACTCAAAATTTGCCTAACTTTGAAGCCCTTGCAAAAGTTCATTGCGTGGGCACTCTTATATTCCAATTCATTTCTACTTTGAAGTTGTGTTTTAAGTAGGCGCTTAGAGATAGATTATACTGTTTGGATCATCATCAGCTCATTACACGTCTCAATCAAGGGGCACGAGCCTACCCGTACGCGGCTGTATAGACCCTAGTCGTTTACTCGGGCCCAGTGCGGATTAGCCGACTTCACGCACAACCTTTGAATCTCTTTGCAGGTGTGCACAGGTTTCTTTACGATGTTTTACGCCACCGGCACCGTAAGAAAATAAAAAAATCCGTATGAAAATTCGTAAACTCTTTAATAACCTCTTATAAATGGTTCAGTTAAAAACACTGTGTGATCCAGGTATGGTGGGTTTAAACGCTACGGGCTACAGGCCGACTGCATAGTTAAAGTCAATTTATACTTATGACTGCTGAAGAAGAATCTGTGAAATTCCGTGCTTCGGAGGCCAATTTTAAGCCCGGTCCCGAAAAACTACCTTACTATAGTAGTTAACGCCCACCAATCCACATTGAGTCCGCGCAGTCTGACAAAAACATGCCTGTTGTACACTTTATAGGTTCATCCGGTATTTAGCATGCATATCACAGGCTAGGTGCTTAGTTTGGGAGTACATAGCTATGTATGAGTAGCAAGGGATATTTAAAAACTAAAAAGTCTAAGCCATTTCATATTAATTATCGTATAAGTTTTACAGTTAACTTCTAACGCGGTGTATAATTGTTCCAGCTCTTCATAAGAACGTCTACAAAGTTCCTTAATAATACTGGGTCTGAATCAATACAGTTCTATAAATAGCCGCTTAAACAAAGGGTATATAACGAGAGATTAAATCCGAGTAAACGATCCGTTTAAAACATTTTAATATAAAATGTTACCTAAAAGATCAGGTTCTAAGGAAACACTAAGGAAGAATCTTAAGTAAAAATTTACATTTCATTTACAAAAATAATACAAATGTTGTTTGTGACCATAGCACAACCTCCTTGATTTAATTGGGTTCTGGGTGTATATTAATCCATTAAATATTAAATAAATATCCACTGACATATAAACAGCGCCATCTAGCTACAAACTTAGCATTAGCCTGTTATATGGGTTCTTAACAACGGATAAACATACTTATATACATATTATACATAGAAACACCTAGACCAAAACAAACAGACATGTACATACAAACGTTTGTACTGCCCGGGGATCGAACCCGGAACCCTTGGTGTAGTAGTCGACGTCTCGACCATTACACCACATAGGTCATCTATTTAAAATTAAAAAACATAGCTCTAACACAAAGTTTAATAATAACAAAAACGGTAGCATCCAACCATTTCTGTTACTTCCAAGAAAACCGATTCAATCTGTTGACGTCGTAATGGCATTTGTGATAGAAAAATAACCACAAATAATGACGGGATGGGAGCCCATGTTTTTTGTTTAATCTCATAGTTTCTTTGCGGTGGGAGGGTTTTAGGAATGGAGCTACCGTGGTTTTTTTAACATAATTGAACTCCCTGCCTAATTCCGGATTGTGTGAATTCTTTGTTTTCGGTTTACATGTTAAAATGGTACACATAATAGGGATGCTGACTAGATTCGAAACGAAATATGCAATTCATAACACTATCGAAAATACCTAAAACTATCGAATCATCATTTCAGCCTTTAGATGTCCACAGCTGGACATTAGCCTCCTTCAATTTTTACCATATGTACCCGATCTGAGGTAATATGCAGGTCATCCAACAATCTTGCTGGTGGACGTCCTACGCTGCGCCTCTAAAACGAATAAAACTATGGAATACAATATATTAATTCAATACAAAAAATAATTATTATTAGTTATTAAATGAGCGTCAATTAATCTAAGACCGTGACGTCAAAGTGTTGTAATGCCATAGAAATGTTCATCATCAGGTCATTAAATGTCCCGACCGAGGGGCACGAGCTTACCTGTATGGCGTATAGGACCCAGTGCGGATTGACCAACTTCACGCACACCTTTTGAATCCTTTCGCAGGCGGGCGCAGGTTTCCTCACGATATTTTCCTACACCGTAAGAGCGTCGGATAACGGTCATATAATTTCGGAAAATTCGAAAACACATTGGTACGTGGCGGGATTTGAACTTGCACCCTTCAGATCGGAAGGCCACACCAATGAGCCAATAGAATAGAAAAGTTATGTTATGGATTTATTTTTGCAGATTAAAAATTAAGTCAAAATTCTCATTGTCTCCCTTCCCTTTTCCCTCCCCTCGTAATTGTGACGGGTTTACCTTAAGAGGTGGCTTAGGGAAAAAAAATTCAACAGAGAACCGGTAGCAGCGCTCTACCATTCAACCAGACTTTTTATGGGTACTAACTGCTATTTCCAACCTTTAAGAAAATCCTACGGACCAGCAGTGGACACCCTAAGTCACGATCTGTAACTAATTAAAAGTCATTAACATATTCAAGGATATATTCACTTCAAAAGTCCAATTCATTCACAAAAAAAGTCAAAAGCATACGTTGACATTGACCCGATCCAAATCACATCACGCAAAAAAACCCGATAAAGGGATACACCTGTGCCCATTAAAACGAGAAACAAAATAATCCATTCATTCTCCGGCGGCCATCTTGTTTTTTACCGAAATACAGGTTTCGATGGGAACGCTTTTTTTCAACAGGTGCTACTGCTTTTTTCGGCCTTGATAATGCAACCGAAGAGTTTGTTTTACAAGTATACTGATTTCGTATGACGAATTCTGGTTACGCAAGGTGTGACAAATTGTTGGTTTAGGCGTGACCCCCCGAGATTGATTTTTGGAAGGGTCCGTGTAAACAAACCGGCCTTCTTTTTGGTTATGTTAGTGAAGCAATTTTTATGCTTGTTTATTCCGTGAATTTTTAAACAAACAGGGATTTGTTTGTGTAAGACTCCAAGCGGGGAAACATGCTTACTTACACTGACTAAATAAAATATTGACATGAGCAATTGAGCTTAAATTCGAATGGAAATATCAAATATGTATAATAATGATGGTGATTGATGTGCAAACAGAATTGCAGGGTTTATAATAAATAAACTATCTTTTAAGTCCTTAAGAGAATAGAAAAATAATGATTATAGTAACAAGATAATGCAATTAAGTTTTTTTTTTCACCATGACCGCAAAGCTACCAAAATGGCGGGAATTTAATAATTTGAAAATATTTTAATACTTTCACAATATTAACCTGTAAAATTGGTTAAAGTGAGAAGAAATTGGAGAACACTTATAATAAAACATGAAGAAAATACAACCAACATTTTCATGAAAGAGATATTTTTAATTGCTCTATAGGTTTATATAAGAGAAAAGTTAGACTTGCACTAATGGGCTGTAGCCCAGAACATGATAACTTTTTTTTTAAAATGTTCTTTTTCCTTCGTTTGTTTCTAGAGTAGTATATTAGATAAAAATATTTTCCAAATGTAACATCTTTTAATGCTCAGTTTATGGAATATCATGTTGTGGAGACTTAACTGATTTCTGTAATAGTTTTTTTTATATGAGTGAAACTGTATTGTTTGTTTCCCAAATAAATAAATTACAACTCAAAACCGTTAAAATATCATGATAATTAACAATTATAAAAAGGTATTGAAAGTGCGCAAGTTCATAAGCTTATTGTACGTACGAGTACTTTATTATATAGTAAAGCATCCGTACTTTAAGGAATAAGTCGTTTTGACGGATTACAAAAAGGAGCTCGATTAAACTGTTAGCTTACATCTTTCACAATCAGAATAAAACTTTTCACTGCGGAGTACCTACACAGCATACGTATCGGAAATAAAAGAATTCTTTTAAAATCCTTTGAGTTCGCTCGAAGACTTATTGTGGAAATCCCGCGAGTCTGTAACCATTTCATTAAATGCCCTGATTCATTGATATCAAAAGACATACATACATATCAAATTACAGTAAAAAAAATATGTGTTAATTTAATAGACTCAGTGTAACATTATTTTTCTATTCATGCGTTTCTTAATAATTAAATTTTTCTTTATTCCCTTTTTTCCTATTTCAATTTTGTTTCATTTTCTTCCCGTCTAAATAAGTCTAGTTACCCAGTTCTATAAAAATCATTCCAAGATTTAAGACTCGGCGAGTTCGCCTATTAAGAAAACATAATATGATAAAAATAGCCTAATTGTTGAAAGTCCATATAAAAAAATACAACCATGTGTGGCTAGTAGCGCCATCTATGTGTTACATTTACCGACAAAACTGTTAGCAAAAATGTTGAAATACAAATATTTCATTAATTCAATTAAAAGTAAGGTTGGTATTACTGACTGCATTTTAATTTATATAATTAATTATAACATAGTGTTATTAATGTTATTATTGTGCTAATTTTTTTATTTGTCAATAAAGATATTTTATTATATTATATACATTTAAACTCTTACAATAAGATAAATACCTATATACTCGCAGACTTACGAAATTTACCTATATAAAGAAATCGAAATATTAATTGTATTATATGTGTGATATATATAGACAATATGTAGAATAAATTAAATACCAATTAATTAATAATGTTATAATAACGTTTCAGTTTTACACTGCTTAATTAATTGAAAATAATTACACAACTTTTTTAGTAAATAATTTAAATTATATAAAATTATCAAAACTTTAAACAAATATTTTAAAAGTTAGGTCAATTTTACTATTTTTTCAACAAACATCAAGCAAACAACAACGAATGTCGTTTATATAACAACTTAGTTTACAATGTAGAGCATAAAGTATCACATAAAACAAACTAGCAAAACAACTTACCAGTTCATAACTCTACAAAATCCGAAACTGTCAATTTCAATCATAGTTCAGGGCACAGATTAAAAACGCACTGTCAAAATTGTAAAATATACGCAACACGAAACCCTTTGAATCACATCGCCATAAAAAAGAACAAACGCTACAAATTGAAAAATAAAAACAAAAACAATAGGGGATCGCGCGATCGAAATTCGAATCGTGACGTACGCTCGTCCGCGAGGCGCGAAGCCTGGCTGCTAACTGTCAGGGAGAAAACGGCTTCCCGCCCTTAGGGGGCAAAGAGTATACGTGCAGACGCGGCCTTTGATGTTTTCGCGCAACAAACGGGTTTGTAATTTGATAATGTCTTTATGAATAGATAAGGCTACAGAATTTGCGGTTACAGGGACGCGGTGTCGTGTGGTTTTTGCTTCCAAGTGTAATCCGTGTAATGACATGTAGGATACCTTTTTAATTAAGTTTCGCTTCATAATATGTTAATTTGGGTTAAATTAAATTATGTTTATAAATATCCTATGGGGTCTGCTTACCTGAAGAACGCTATGTGTAACGTCACCTTCGTAGTGACTTTCATCTCAATTATTTCTACGTAATTGTTACAAAATGTCCCGGACAAAAGAGTGAGACAGGAAGTAAAACTATTGAACAGTGTTACTTGTCATAGGATTGGTGGGTGTTAACTACTACAATCTTAAGACTGTAGCCAGGATCGACAGCTTACGTGTTTATGTTCGGAAAATAAAGGGATTGAACTCAATGATGTAAAGAATATTATTGATTGAACCTGGAATATCCTAACCAAACTATGATAAATCGCACTAAGTGACGCCTTTAATACGCGGTTTTCGCGTGGGATTCGAAACCACGTCCCACGGATTACGGAACAATCTAAAATCAACGCCACTAAACCACAGAATGGGTAAGGTAGGTAGATAAAAAATGCGCAAAAATAAATAATGAATAAAAAAATAAAAACTTGACCCAGTCAGATTGTTTTAAAACTTTTTGACAGTGTTTTAATAATGCACAACCATCGTGTCACTTTCAAATGAAATGCCAAATACATTTACCGGTTATAAAATTGTTTTTTTATGTTAAAGTTAAGCTTTGTATTTGAATTTAAACGTTGCTAACAATTAACATGCTAATCTATTCATACATAAACATAAACTGTGTTATTTTCGGACTATTGTTTAAGATATTGAATTAGCAACAAAAACCTCATCATTTAAGTATACCAAATTTGCAACTTTCATTTAAGATAAACACCCCATGTCATAGGGATGTTGAAGACACTGAGCAATTATTACGATCCGTGAAAAACAATAATTAATGCTTTCTGTGTCATTAGAACTCCATGACGTCATAGTGGGATGGGTGGGGTGGGGTCTCAATCCCCTTTTCTGTTAAATAGTTAAGGGTTTGATTAACTCATTATCATCAGCTCATTAAACGTCCCCACCGAGGGGCACGAGCCTACCCGTATAGGGTGATTAGGCCTTAGTCGTCCACGCGGGCCCAGTGCGGGTTGGACGACTTCACACACAACCTTCGAATCTCTTCGCAGGTTTGCGTGAAATTTTCCTCACGATGTTTTCCTTCACGGTAAGAGCGTCGGATAACGTACATATAATTTCTAAAATTCGAAAACACATTGGTACATGTCGGGATTTGAACTCAGCCTTCGCGGTAGGAGGGCGACAGTCTACACCATTGAGCCACCGACGCTCTAACTCTAACTCACTTGTTGTACACTCTAATTAACTACTCGTAGATAATCATAAAGTCAGATTGAAGTATTAGGTTGTAATAAATTTTCGTATCCAGTGTACGTCCGAATAAATAGAAAATTCTCGTACCTTGTTACTACAAGGTGTAACTATCTATTCCGGTTATCCAAAGTATCTCATGTAGGTATGGTAGAGTTTATAAAAATAAACTGCCGTCGAAACGAACTTCCTGACTGCTCTGATACGGTCATAATTATAAAGGATTGCCAAAGCACAAAGTCTTATTATCCAGTTTTCAATGTCGTATCCAAAGCGTTGAAAATTCCACAGTTTCATGATTTAGGCCTAAATAAGCACTAAAAGACATACGAGGAAACCGTTCATATACATAACCGAATAGATAATGGATTTGGAAAAAAGGTGTATGTAATCTAGAACTGTTTAGAATGAGGTTTAAAGGAAAAAGCAGTTTTTTTGCAAGTCGCTCTGGCAATTTTTATATTTTGCATTTATTTGGTATTGTAAATATTCTGACGTTCATAAATGTTTATCTAAGGAAGCGAGAAAAAAATCAATTTTCCCCACAGGACTGGCATAGCCTAGTGTGGGGCCTTTATAAATTGTAATTTATTTGTTGTGGAAAATATTCCTCAACAAATAAATTTATTATGATTACTTTGACAATGATATCCCCAGAATTTTATTAAACACTGCGTAAATGTTCGAACCACTAAACCACTAAGGCAGTTTCCATTGACGATGAACATTACCAAAATGCGAAATGTAAATTTCAAACGTAATCCCACCGTTGGTCTCTATAGGGCTATTAAACGGCCCAAAGTAATGTGCGTAATGAGCAAAGACAGACCCCAAACCGCTAAGAGGTTACGAGCTTTGTGGAGGCGTTTGGAGCTTTGGGAGTAGCCTCACATTTTTAGAATTACGAGTGTTCGTGGATTACTTATTATATATTACTAAATGGTATAGTCGTAGGAGTAGTATAAGCAGTATACCTTTGACAGCCGCTGACGGATCATCATCATCAGCTCATTAAACGTCCCCACCGAGGGGCATGAGCCTACTCGTATAGGGTGATTAAGCCTTAGTCGTCCACGCGGGCCCAGTGCGGATTTGCCGACTTCACGCACATCCTTTGAATCTCTTCGCAGGCGCAGGTTTCCTCACGATGTTTTCCTTCACCGTAAGAACTTTGTATAAATACATGTAATTTTGTAAATTTAAAAACACATTGGTACGTGGCGGGGCTAGAACCTGCAACCTCCCGGTTGGAAGGCAACAGTCCACATCCACGTCCACATCGAGACGACAGATGTAAGGTCTCTTATACCCAGTAATTTCACTAGCTACATTGCCGAAATATAATGGTGCAAAATACTCCTATTTAACTGGACGATTTCTGGAACTGCGGCACCTACCTAGGTAGGTGCCGCAGTGCACTCCGTACCGAGTCCACCAATTAGTAGTTTTCTTTCTCTCTTTCTGTATGTCACGCGTAGATTACTAGCATACAACTAGACAACTCAATATCGAGCTTACCACTTAGTCAATAAAGTGTCCATCGATTCCATTCCTTATATTTAATTCAAATCTAAATATACCTGATTCACACTAGGTACATTCTTGTGATATGTGCATTTCTCTATCTCTTTCCGATCCCATAAAACGATAATGCATCCCTTTCTAACGCCACTGCAGTGCTTTGCGGTCTATTAATAGATGCGTTGGCGAACTTCTGTGTAAGGCTAGGGTCTTACATTAAGCGGGTTTATAAGTTCGGTTATATTTAATGTCTAGTCACTAGTGCTGATTGCGGCGTACCACAGATAATGCGGAATAACTACTGACTTTGACAAGCGTAGCGTATGACGTCCTCTGGCCTGATAGACCGAAGACTTGTGAAAGGTAGATGGTGAAGTCAGGATGAGAAAAATGAGGTCAGGGACATCTTTTGCAGAATGAGGAGACTTATTGGACCAGCAGTGAAAGGAGTAATATCCAAATGTAGTTTTATTAACTGCATCAAATTTAGTTCTAGAAAGCTAAATAGACAATCGTATTAGTCATTGTCAAGCAGTGGGCATTATATCTGTAGTAGTATTCATATGTGGATAATTTATATAGTTGGATTTTTGGAACTTTAATTTAAATTTTATGATTACCGTTCCAGACTTATTTTTGAATTCAGTTTAATACCGAATTGCAATGTTAAATGCTTTTGCGATAGTAAAGATCAGACAGACACATTTCGCAGAGTTACTTTATACATTATCTCCTTTGAGTACCAAACCTCACAACTCTCACTCAAACCCCCGCCCAACCTCATAGTTCATGATAATAATGTCTTTACGCAGTTCCTTTCAACGCTATTTCCGTGTGTCGTGAGTTGCCACTTAAGGTATTTGCAGTGTCCATTTCGTTAGGCTAGCTTTAGAATATAGAATGTAACTATTTGTAAGCTTTGCTATAAAATATGAAGGATATTCCAAGGTCAAATTAGAAAAATATAACAGTTTTCATAACTTGTCTCGAGTGCCTTTTAACCTATTAAGAAGTCATTAGCGTCTCTTATGACAAAAAAACATTAAAGCACCCAAAAGAAATTAGGCGAAAAAAACATTCTCTCAACGCTCTAATTAATCAAGTTTAATGAGATTTTGCAGTTTGTACCATAATTTTAAGGAAAAACGTGTGGGCTAAGGATTTACGGATGATGTTAAGTTGTATTTTTTTTGCTTAAATATTTAAGAACATTTTATATTAGGTTTGTTGAATCTAGCGTTCATAATGGTTGAAACGACACAATCTCAGCTTCATAAATCGACTGCTTCAACCCAACGACCATTGGTTGTATGATATACGATAATAATGACCAACTCAAAGCTATTTTAAGTTGCTAATCCAGCGAGCTAATCGGTAATTTCAATTATCACTATACTTTTTTTATGTTGTAAGTGTAGAGGATGGTCTGGACGCTCACCTGATGGTAAGTGATACGCCTGACCATGACCGAGCGGCATCGAAGGAGACAAACAACTGATAGACAGTTATTATCCTCCATCAATGCAGCACTGCGCCCGTCACTCGAGAAAACAGATGTTAGGTCGCTTATACCAGGTAATTTCACTAGCTCTTATTCAATTCAACCTATCGCAGTCCATAGGTCTCCCCCATTTTGCGCCAGATATCCGGTCCTCCGCTTTTCTCATCTAGCCTCAACCAGTGACCTTTCGCAAGTCATCGGTCCATCGGGCCCCGGAGGGCGTCCTACGCTACGCTTGCCGAGATGACGTCTCCTCTCCAGAACTCGTCTGCTCCAACGGACATCGGTTCTGCGACATACGTGACCAGCCCACTACCATTCAATTTTCAATTTAGTCAATTCATCAATGCGGCGGGCTATGTCGGTAACTTTAGTTCTCTTACGGATTAAATCATTTGCCGTAATTAATCATTTCACTAGGTACAGTACCCTCATCCTGTAACACAATAGTGTATAACACTCCAGTTTCACGGGACGATATCTGGCACTGCCGTGGTACCTAGACGACTCAGTATCTACCTAGTAAAAACTTGGTAATGCATATAATAAAACCAGTCCAGAAATACTCAAAATACTTCACTAAGGTCATGAGAATAATGCATTTGTCCGTAATTAAAACTGGTATTCGTTACATAGCGATCGCTTGTACTTTGTCCTTATCTGACAGTATTGTATAGTTACTGTCATCTCGCTCGCTCATTTGTCACTTGCTGATCATAGTTTTTGATTCGACACAGATGCGATTACAGTATATGTATATCTCTCACAGAAATCTTGCGGTTTAATATTACTTATTAATAGTTTTGTCTTATTTTTCATTTAATAATTAAGTAGCTGTATTGATACTAACCTTTCTTATACTATGTAAGAATGGTTTTCATAAATCAAATATTATCAAAAATTGCTATTAATAGCTATAATACAACAGTTTTTGCGAAATTTTCATTTGATATTTTTTGAATATTATATTAATTAGGATAACGAATGAATTTATTGGAACTTAATAAGTATTTTAGACTTCAAAGCCTGAAATATGTTATCCATAGCAACAAATCGTATTAATTAATTATTATTTGTATAAATACGGTATTACAAAGATCAGACATACCGTATCCGGAGCAATTCCAAGAAAAGCGCAACAATCATAAATAAATAAATATCCACATAGCGCCATCTAGCCCCAGGTTAAGCATGAAGGCTGTATTATGGGCACTGAACAACAGATAAACATACTTATGTACATTTATGTTTTGTAAATATATACATATTATACATAGAAAATATCCACACCATTACAAATAGACATGTTCATGCACACAAATGTTTGTACTGACCGGGGATCGAACCCGGAACCCTTAGTGTAGCAGCCGACGTCTCCGCTACTCCAAATGGATCATCAAACAAAAAAGGTGGACGAAATTAATTTCTTTATTTTGATCTTTGAAAAGTTTAAGTAGTATTTTTATCTGTGAATTCCATAGATACTACACACAGTTACTGACCTCGCCTAACGACGGCTGATCAGCTTTTTCATCGCGACATAAATGGACGCGAGCGAGTTACGCTCGTCTGCTCTTCATTCTATTTTCAAACTCCATGTTTTTTTATGCCATGCACCATTTTACGAAGCCAACCTTTTTTCCAGCCTGTCTGTGGGAATGACAATTTTTAGTCGAAAAAGGTGGGTTTCTATTTTTAAAAAAGAACCTTGACGGATCCTGAACAGTGACTTTGAATCTATTTGAATTAAGCGCCTGTACCATAGCCAATAGGTATTTAGAACTGATACAAACATTTAATTAAACTATTATTAATGATTCTATAACTATAAATAACATAGGATTTTAATGAACGTAGTGCCAACATGTAAAAGTATAATTATTTTGTAAACAAGGCATTGACCTCCACAGGACAGGCTCAGCCTAGTGTTGAGGCTAGGTTAAAACTTCACGCCAAATGTATATGTAACTTTGGGAAATAAATATTATTATTATTAACATTTATTCATAGATTGAATCTAAGTGTTACAATATGACTGTTTTCCGCGTACAATCCTAATGTCACATGAGAGAGATTCGTGACGTGTCATCACTCTTCAATTATGATGGGTAGCGTTGGTCGTATCTTTTCCTTCTAACACTATATAGAGGGAAAATGAACTGATATAGCCTCTTGTCTCGGAGCCTGCTATGTATGAACCAAACGTGAGGTTTTTAAAAGTATTTTTATGGAATAGAGGACAAGCTAGCTTAGTTGTAAATAACACCACTACTGAAGACTAGAATAGAACACGTTCATTATATTTTTCCATAGGAACGACAAAGCGTTATATTTGGTAGTTGTCCTGATACGCAACGAGTAGTAGGTCTTATAAAAATGACTGGCTTAGTACTCAATTATTGATAGTGTATGCATTTATATAGTACAAAGAATGTATAGGTAATTTTGTTTATCCATAAATATTGAGCGTCGGTGGCTTAATGGTGTGGACTGTTGCCTTCCGATCGGGATGGCGCAGGTTCCAATCCCGCCACATGCCAATGTGTTTTAGAATTTTCGAAATTACATGTACGTTATCCGACGCTGTTACGGTGAAGGAAACATCGTGAGGAAACCTGCGCACGCCTGCGAAGAGATTCAAAGGTTGTGCGTGAAATGGGCCAATCCACACAGGGCCTGCGTGGACGACTAAGGCCTATACAGCCTTCACTAGTAGGCTCGTGCCCCTCGGTGGGGACGTTGAATGAGCTGATGATGATGTATATGGGGATCGAGCTTGAAACCTTTGGCGTAATAGTCGTCTTCTTAACCATTTAGTACCCATACTACAGACTTCACGCTTAACTTAGAGCTGGATAGCGCTGTGTGAATTTCAGTCGTTTTTTTTTTATTTAAAAAACAACACAACAAAATCAATGTTAAAAATGCTAAAATACCAAGACTGTAGCTTCTAATGAACCTTTCCATAAAAATACAACTTCGATCAACTTTAACCTCACCTCATAAAGTAAGGCATCCTAATAAAGGCTTTAACCGGAGGTTCGATCAGACACGAATTAAAAAGGGCGCGTCGAAGGGTTGCGTGTTGCAGTCAAACTTTGAATTCAGCATTATTTTTAACACATTTGTTTTATATGTTTATGTTTGACCGCCAATACCTTAAGGCGCAGACACAATCGACTTTCTATTGTGTCTGGATTCCCGGCGTTCAATGGGTTAAGGAGTACCTAATGAAGAAATAAGTATGTAATCAGCATTGTTGTGTATATTCTACTTTACATTATATATATATTAGTATCCACGATGTCATTGTAATAGCGAAAACATTAAAATGGCTTTTTTGGAAATATTTACAAGTTACTAGTTTTGGGAGCTCCAAATTAAGTGATCAAGGTTGTTGTTTACTTAATTCGTGCATTCTTACCCAACTATTCTACGTATAGAACGTTTTAGTTGTGATAACCTAAACTTAATGTCTATGAACCAATAAAGTGAAAATAAATGATAAACATTGTTTGAAACACGTATATTCCAAAATGTATATCGCTATTATATTTTGTCTTTTTGGACTAATCTGATTTCGAAGTAATAATAACAAAAAGTATTTATTTAATATTCATCATCATCAGCTCATTAAACGTCCCACGGGGGCACGAGCCTACCCGTATGTGATTAGGCCTAGTCGTCCACGCGGGCCCAGTGCGGACTGGGACGACTCAGCACACCTTTGATTTCTTCGCAGGCGTGCAATGAAGGTTTCCTCACGATGTTTTCCTTCACCGTAAGAGCGTCAGATACGTACATATATTTCGAAATTCGAAAAAACATTGGTACGTGGCGGGATTTGAACCTCGGCCCTCCCGGTAGGAAGGCGACAGTCACACCATTGAGCCACCGACGCTCAATGGGTGGTATTTAATATTATTAAAAATAAAAATTCAACAAATACTTAGTGTCAAACTTGAACTATGAAAACCGAAAAATGGTAAGGGTACTTTTATTGTTTGATTTAGAAACACATACTTAACATGAAACACACATATAAACGCATACTGCATTTTGAGCGATTCCATAAGGCTCGAAATTAGGACATCTGTATGAAAACTAAAGTAACCGGCATAGCTCACAGGGTTAGCAAGTTGAAGTGGCAGGAAGCAGGGTACATATTGTATTATTTTTTTCGAGTGGCGTTTACGTAACGGAAAAGAAAATAATTATGATTTCCAGATGAACTGTTAACCGGGTAGCGGGTAGCCGATGGATAAAAGCCTAGGGAAAATCTCTAGACATTTTGATAAATGTGCTACTTTTAAATTATGTTTGCGACATAACACGGCCGCCATGCAAAATGTCACTTGATGCCGTAAACTGACCTTTGTTGTGCACGTCTCTGTTGTTTTAGGGTACCGTATTATGAAAAATAATACTATCACTATTTACATTTACCACCTTTTGTATCGATTTCATGTTTTATACTTGGATAAACAATGAATTAACTTGATGCACAAGATATAGAAGATTGCGTCAGTTGGAGAAAATTTTCATTCACACTCACATTCACGTCGTCGGTTTTTTCATGTCGTAGCATGGCACTGTAACATGAAAATCAAGTTATTCGTAAAGGATTAAATTTGCCGACATATGAAGTCGCCGCTTCCTAATGTTTCTCTAACTGAAATCCAGTGATGATCAGCAAATATAACTCTCATGCGGAACACTATTTTTTTAAATTACTTGATAGGTACTAAAGTTAACTTTAATAATACGTTACTAACTGACAACTAATATAACCTTTACTAAAATTCGTCGCAGTTGTGTCAGAAATTGCTAAACATTATTTTAATATGCCAGTTTTTAGTGGAGATAACTTTTAATAATATTATTATTATTAAATTTTCTTGTTTTAATTAAATTCAAAGGTTGTGCGTGAAGTCGACCAATCCGAGCTGGGCTCCCGTGGAAGACTAAGGCATATACACCCTTTTCGGGCAGGCTCGTGCCCCTCGTTGGGGACGTATAATGAGCTAATGATATTCAGGGTTACTCTTTTAGCTTATCAATTTTCTTACCAACATTCCCTACAGAAATGAAAACAAAAATGACTGAACTGAAAGGAATCAACAAAGTACATGTTCTCAGTAATCAAACAGCTGATCTTCAAATTGAAATACGAAAACAATACCACCACAAAACCGCTCAAAGAAACCGCTTCTAAATCTATATTTGGAGTACAAAAGAGCACGCAAGGGGGAATTTCCTCCCCTTCTCGGAAAAGCAGTAATTAATTCATTGTTTTCATAATTCAATAGGTATTAATTAATATTTCGACTCGGGTTAAGCGCTTGTACATCAAGAATAGGTGCATTACGTAATATTTTTATCGGAACGTATTATTGGAGCTTATGCTTGTAGGTTAGATCCTTTTATTATTAAGCCATGAGATCAAATCTTTAGGCTGTATGTCATTGTACTTTTTCGGTGTGTTATGTATAATAATTAGCTCATGTGAGGATCGTTTGAGCAAGTTGAAGTGGCAGTGGACTAGTCACGTATATCGCAGAAATGATGGCCGTTGAAGCAAACGTATCCTTTAGTGAAGTTCTGTCTTGACAAGCGTATATAGGATGCCCTCTGGCAAGATGGAGGGATGACTTGCGAAGGGTCGTTAGTGGGACTAGATGAAGAAATGTAGGACCGGGATATCTTGCGCAAAATGGGAGAGACTTATTTCTATACTGAGTTTATATGTTATAAATTAACAGGACGGTCAGTGCGTTCAACGGTAAGTGATATGCCTGACCATGACAGATGCAGTGTTGAAGAAAATGAATAACAGGAATTAGTCATCATTTTCTGTCAACACTGCTCTGCTTCCGTCACCCAAAACGACACATGTCAGGTCTCTTATAACTGGTAATTTTACTAGCTACAGTGCTATCCATAGTTGAAGAGAGGGTCTTTGTAATATGACTAAGTGTACAGGATACAAATTTGCTTTTCTAATAGTGAATGACACGGTTGCCTACGACAGAGACATTGTTTAAGCAAACCAATTACTTCACAATATTTTTTGCCATCGACACTGCCCTGCGCCCTTCATTCAGATCGACAAATGTTTAATCTTTTATACCCTATAATTTATTAGATATATTTCTCTTCCCGAAAGACAGAAGCAATAAATTCGTAAGTATAGCAAAGGAATATATCCAACACTGTAATAGAAACCTACCCAGACGACCTTATAACTTTATCTGATCTTCATCATCAGCCTATAAAGTACTGCTTCAGGGCACGAGCGTCCCCACACAGCAAGCTATGGAGATAATGGGGCACAACCCACCAGCCATAATGCAGATTGGTAAAAGTTCATGCCCTTACACGGCATCATCTTTCTTTTCAAGTGATTCATTTTGTAATGTTCTAACTAAGCTGGGAAACCGCACTAAGTGACTTAAAATCAACGTGGGTTTCAACCCAAAAAGCTCGAATAAGGTTGTTCTTAACTAAACGCTAGACAAGACCACGGAAGCAGTTTCTCTTTACGTTTCCTGCTTTAGGATAAAAAAGTTTATATTTTTACCCCAACCCGGTTGAATCGGTCAAAGGGCCAAAGTCCTTTCGTACAAGCAAAATCAATTCCATCTAACCCGAATATATTAAAACTGAAGAAGCCAAGGTTGTGAATCTTCCTAAGGGTAGAGGGTAATATTTTTATAATATTTCTACGCTTTTACCTCAAAGGGTCGGCACCAAATCAAGTGAAAGGCGGACGCGTACCCTTTTTCACTCTCCTTTGTTCAACAACTGTAACCGACTCGTTTCATATCGTAGAGTTAGCAAGGGCTTAGAATCGGCAAGTTTAAAAAAAAGGTAAATGCCATAATTTCTTTCAGTAATTATTTATAATTTTTATTATGGGTGCAACTAAGAATTATATATATCTTTTTTAAATTGTATGACTTAGCACGTATGCGAATTAGAACATTTACATTTTCATTAAAGATTCGGCCGAACGTCTGAGGCGTTTGGTTGACAATTGTGTAACTAAAGCACTTATACTTAATCGGTCATCGGTTAGTTTCCAAAATTACAATTTCGGATCCCTGCTTGATTTAGAAGGTAAGTAAGTTCGTTGATCTTGGGTATACCTTCGAACGGTAGTTGTTGAAACAATTTTGCATTGGGCCATACATAGATATAATAATTATGAGTAAGCACCTACGAGTATATGAGATTTTTGCGGTCTGTATCATCCTGAATATCATCTGGGACCTTAATGAAAATTAAACATTGACCATATTAAAAACCAGACTGCACAAGGATTATATTGTACCGTGGCAATGATGAAAGCCAGACTGCAAAGTTATTATGGAGTTTATCCTGACTAAGTAAAGTGAATGGAGTCCAGAAACAATATAAATCACACACATAATGTCAATATCTCATCGAGAGAAAGATATTACAACAAACTGTCACGTAGCTTATTTATGTAGCTGACGGAAGAGTTTTTGTATGAATATAAAAATAATTTGCCGTGTGGTAACGGCAGAGTAGAATACGATTGTCACCACCCCTACTCTTCCTAGGGTGTCGTAGAAGGCGACAGAGGAAAATTTTCACCAAGTGATGGGCAGTAGCATCACTTAGGTACTGGCGTATCTCTGCGCTCACCAACCCGCCTGCCAAGCGTGGTGAGTATGGCATTTACCCCCTATGAAAGACGCAGTTAAGAATTGGCCCTAGTCCCCGGCGGCTCCGCTATTCCGGGCTACGGTAGCGGCCACGGTAACGGCGGGGCAAGGGGTGCTAAGAATCTCCGGCAGAGATCCGGCTACCTAATCAAACAACGACGGCAATTAAAACTGGCAACATATAACACGCGCACACTGAGGACTGACGAAAAGCTATTAGAGCTGGAAATGGAGTTGGGCAGGTTGCATTGGGACATAATAGGTTTGTGTGAAGTCCGAAGAGAGGGGGAGGATACCACAATAATGCAATCCGGCAACCTGTTTTACTACCGTGAGGGCGACCAGCTCCCAGGGTGGTGTCGGGTTTCTCGTCATAAGTCTCTCATCAACAACATTGTGAAGATCGAAAGTGTGTCAGCTAGGGTAGCGTACCTTGTACTAATAATCACTAAGCGCTATGCGCTGAAGGTGATACAGGTTTACGCACCACTTCATCGCACTCCGACGATGAAGTGGAGGTATGTATGATGATATCAGCAGAGCAATACATACCTCCAAGACACACTTTACGGTCGTTATGGGAGACTTCAACGCAAGGCTGGGCGTTCAAAGTGGTTGTGAGTTGAAAGTGGGGCAATATGGATTTGGACATCGGAACCCCAGGGGACAGCGGCTGGCCGATTTCATGGAAAAAGAGGGACTCTTTATGATGAACTCTTTTTTCAAGAAGCCGCCGCAGAGGAAGTGGACTTGGTTGAGTCCCGATGGTTCCACACGAAATGAGATTGACTTCATCATGACCACCAGAAGACATATATTTAACGACGTCTCTGTGATCGCCAGGGTGAAAACCGGTAGCGATCACCGTATGGTAAGAGGCACGTTAAATATTAATGTTCAATTGGAGAGGTCTCGCCTGATGAAGTCTACGCTCCGACCTATCGTGCTTCAAATCAATAACCCCGAGAGCTTTCAACTCGAACTGCAGAATCGCTTTGAAGGCCTAGAGAGCTGCGTAACAGTTGACGAAATAAATAGCGGCTAGTGAATCCATGGAGGATTTAAGCACTATGCTCGAAACCCTAGACAGAGCTTCTCAACAGGTGGGTCTTAAAATGAACATGGACAAGACGAAAGTCATGTCTTATACCCATGTCGTACCTATACCGATATTAATTGGAAGTTCTGTCCTCGAAGTTGTAGACGAATATGTGTACCTGGGACAGGTAGTCCAAATGGGTTGGTCCAATTTCGAGAAGGAGGTTTCTCGTCGAATCCAATTAGGATGGGCAGCGTTCGGGAAGTTAAGGCAAATCTTTTCGTCCAAATACCTCAGTGTCGCAAGAAAGGTCTTTGACCAGTGTGTGTTGCCAGTTATGAAATATGGAAGCGAAACGTGGTCCGCTCAAATAAGGGCCTCTTGAATAGACTCAAGGTTGCTCAGCGTGCTATGGAGAGGGCTATGTTAGGTGTCTCCCTACGTGATAAAATCCGAAACGAGGATATCCGTAGGAGAACTAGGGTGACCGACATAGCCCAGAGGATTAGCAAGTTGAAGTGGCAGTGGGCACGGCACATAGTGCGTAGAACCGATGGCCGCTGGGGCAGAAAGGTTTCCAGTGGCGTCCACGTCACGGAAAGCGAAGCGTAGGCCGACCCCTAACCAGATGGAGGATGATCTGGTTAAGGTGGCGGGTAGCAGATGGTGTCAACTGCAAGGAATCGGTCCGCGTGGAAATCATTAGGGGAGGCCTTCGTTCAGCAGTGGATATAATTAGGCTGTAATGGTGATGATGATGATGATGATAAAAATACTAGCTTTTGCCCGCGGCTTCGCTCGCGTTAAATTCGGAATAACATGGCTCCACTTTCCTCTGAAAAAGTGTGTGTTTTCCTTAAAAAAGGGGATATTTATTTTCCCAGTTTTTAAAGTGAAAATCAAGTAATTGGTATGCGAAGCAAAAAAGAAGAAGAAGAAGCAGTGTTGCGGTGTTAAAATTATTCTTTTTTCGTTACCAGGAAAGCGGAGCAATGTTATCCCGAATTTAACGCGAGCGATGCCGCGGGCAAAACCTACACCTTTCAAGGTTTTGGGGTCTATATATATATATATAAGGTTTTGGTCTCCATTTCCGAAAAAAAAAATTATATATATCACTATACAAATGATCCCCTTCTCACCCCAATTTAACAATTTTTTATTTTTTTGTTTCTGACAAATAGTCCGCATACCAAATTTCAGCGTCAACACTACAAAAATTGCGGAACTACAAAAATTGCGGAATGTTCCATTCAAACTTCCAACCCCCATTTTAGGGTAGTGGGGGGTGAAAACGGGACAAAAAGTAGCCTAAAACCTATTCTAGGTTACCTTCTATCGACGTACCAAGTTTCAATAAAATCCGTTCAGCTGTTTAGGCGTGAAAGCGTAACAAACAGACAGACAGACAGAGATATTTTCACATTAATAATATTAATAATAACTTTATTAATAATTACAAACCATTCTTTCCTTTCCTAGCTCTGCGATTATGAGAGAGGCAAATCACAGCGAGGCAAGTTTGAATTATGATAGTTTTTGCACAAGCCCGCGCGACGTTTATGAGGTGCGAGCCGACCTTTGGCGTCTACAGCTTTTCACTATTCGTTGGGAGGTTTTTACACGATGTACGTACAAATATGCAGTGTACAGATGTAGTTAGTTCTGTTCATAATTTAACAACCAATTAAGCGTAACGGTTAACTACTTTTTTATGTTATAAGTGTACAGGACGGTCCGACGCTCACCTGATGGCAAGTGATATGCCTAACCATGACAGAGCGGCATTGAAGGAGACCAACAACTGATAAACAGTTATTATCCTCCATCAATACCGCACTGCGCCCGATACCCAAGACGTATTCAAATAAATTCGCATAGCGCCAATATAGTCCAAAATAAGCAAGAAGGTTTTATAAGAATTAAAGAACGTATAAAAAATAATACATTAAACAATCTACCTACCGCAATATGAGAAACTGAGACCCCAGCCTGTAATATAACCACAGATTTCCCAATACAGGAGATGGGGCAAGCCGCGTTTAAAGTGCGACAACTGTAAGCTCAACGAGCATACACTGGCTACCAGTTTACGCTCTGTGAGACGAGTCAAGACGCACGAATATTAAGAAATTACCGTTTTTTTCCAAATGCCATCCTGTGCAATTGTACATGCCATCATCGCAATGAATCAGTAAATTTACCAAGAAATATATAACTTTTCACAGGTAAGAACCGAAAAGAAATTGCGACACTGGGACTGCCTATAAACTTGGCGGCTTGTCCAGTCTAATGTATATTCTGATGTCTGTGAATATAACCGAACAAATAAAATAAGAATAATCAAATAATAAAGGAAGATTTTACTTACATTAATTCAAACACCCAACCACGGTGTTTATACAGCACGGGATAGAATTCGTCACCCTTGATGTGATGCTTCCCTTGCGTCGGTGGCTCAGTGGTGTGGACTGTCGCCTTCCTACTGGGAGGGCTGAGGTTCAAATCCCGACACGTACCAATGTATTTTCGAATTTTCGAAAAATATATGTACGTTTATCCGACGCTCTATACGGTGAAGAAAAGCCACGTCACTATGAAGGAAACCTTCATGCACGCCTGCGAAGAGATTCGAAGGTTGTGTGTGAAGTCATCCAATCCGCACTGGGCCCGCGTGGACGACTAAGGCCTAATCACCCTATACGGGTAGGCTCGTGCCCCTCGGTGGGGACGTTTAATGAGCTGATGATGGTGATGTGATGAACGACTACCACATTACGTGCCTCATCAAAGCCAGAATATGTATTTCTCCAGTGTCTTGCCCAGTGAAGCCCCTTCTCAATAGAATCAATTCATAGTCCATATAGTTTGACGACCCATTTGGTGTCGGGTTGAGAGGTCGGCTGCAACACCCAGGGTTCCGGGTTCGATCCCGGGTCAGTACAAACATTTATGTGCATGTCTCTTTGTAATGGTCTGGGTGTTTTCTATTTATAATATGTATTTATTTACAAATATATATATATAAGCATGTTTATCCGTTGTTTCGTATCCATAATACAGGCTTCACGCTTAATCTTTGGCTAGAAGGCGCTGTGTGAATGTCAGTGGATATTTATTTATAGTACATTTAAATAGGTAGTAATTTCATTTTAAATTGTACTATCCAATAGTATCTTCCAAAGTCTAAGACCCGTATCCTAGAACGAGACTCAACATTGATCTTTAGTTAAATTGAGTTAGAAAGGGATAGCGCTTATATACGATAAATAGCGGCATCCCTTTCTATCACTATTTAAGTTAAGGTCAATGCTGAAGTTTCGTTTTAGAATACGGGCCTTAACTGAATAAGTAATTTTGAGTTTGAGTTTGAAGGACTTTTGCAACAAGTACACAAAAGCACACCCGATAAAAGTTTATCCGTCACGAAAAGGCCATTGGCTAACGAATTTTGTTCACAACACCGCAGCAACGGCAATCGGAATGAGTGTAATTGGTGAACAGATTAGAGACGGTCCAGAACATCTGTCGCGTAACTTTTTCGCGGATCACCCCTATTCCCCCTAAAATTGTGGATTTACAACGGTGATTACAAAAGTTCACCTTCGACCGGAGATATTAAAAGGGCTTTAAACACGACGTGATCTGGCAAGGGTTTAATGGCTGCTATTAATTTGTGCGAGGGTAAAAAAAAAGTTTTGTGGTTACGCAAAGAGCATGAAAGAACCTTAGGTTCTAAGGTTCTTCTCTCTGTAGGAACTAAGGTTCTTTCATGCTCTTTGCGTAACAACAAAATTCGTTAGCCAATGGCCATTTCGTGACGGATAAACTTTTTTCGGGTGTGCTTTTGTGTACTTGTTGCAAAAGTCCTTCAAACTCAAACTCAAAATTACTTATTCAGTTAAGGCCCGTATTCTAAAACGAAACTTCAGCATTGACCTTAACTTAAATAGTGATAGAAAGGGATGCCGCTATTTATCTTATAAAGCGCTATCCCTTTCTAACTCAATTTAACTAAAGATCAACGTTGAGTCTCGTTCTAGGATACGGGTCCTAGACTTAGTTATTTGTATTATTTTGTTTGCAATTTTGCTGATAGTCTATGGTGTTCAAACCCTACATTTCATTTATTGATTCATATTTAAACATGTGTGGGAGCACCATGCTTGGACCGAATGGACCTACTACCACTTAGACACCATGACCTCGCAAAAAATCTGTTGTGTTTTACCGAGTGAATAAGATAACCAGTGACTCATAATTTTTTCCCTACTTATGTTTCCTTTCGTTTTTCAAAAACCTCAATATTTCCTGTTTGCTTTCCTTTTTTATAAGTCAGCAGCGAACTCATAGCTTCTTTGGAATATCCATGTCCATGATTGGCGATAGTAATAATATAATGCTTTTACTGGTTTTATTGTATGTAGGTACTATTTTTGGATAAAAATATCGCAGTGGCACAGTATCTTCCTCCGATTAATGTATTAAGCTTATAAAATGAAAATTACAAAAGTATAAATCCGTTGATTAATTTCTTCACTTTAAGTAGCTTAATTCCAAGATATAAGTCAAAGAATATAAAGCTTAATGGCTTTATATCCTTTTACTTATATCTTGGAATTAAGCTACTTAAATAGTACAAAAGTACTATTTAAGTAGCTTAATTAAAAATTATACAAAAGTATAAATCCGTTGATTAATTTCTTCACTTTAAGTAGCTTAATTCCAAGATATAAGTAAAAGGATATAAAGCCATTAAGGGGCTAGATGGTTGTAAAATACACATGCGGGTCTTTGAGGTTTGAATATACGGGACCGTCATAAAACTTCAGTGTCGTGTTTACGTCATAAAACATGTAACTTATTACGTGGTCAACCCATACTGTTGGCTACTAGAAATGTTATGGACTATCATTATTTATAAATAAACAGATATTTAAAAGGAAATAAAGAAAACAATATTTATGTCAAAAAGGCTAACTAAGATATATTACTATGTTACTAAAAGCGTATACGTGGAAGACCACCCGCCACCTGGTTGACGACGCTCGAAAATGACCTAAATGATGCTTATTTGAAGAAACGAAGCGCAAAACCGTGTTAAACGGAAAATGCGGACAAGGAAAGCCGACCCCAAGTAAATGGGAAAAGGTCAAGGCAGAAGAAGAACAGACTATAATATCGTCCGTAAAGTTGTCTACCGATAATTAACACCGAGGATTTGAAAAATAAAGGAGTTAAGCAAAACTCTAGGTATCTACTCAGTATAAAAATGTTGAGTAGGCCTACAGCATAAAAATGGTTAGAAGCTGCAAATTTGGTAAAACATTTTGTAATTTTATATACAAAAATATTGTATTTAAGGTCGTCAAGGATGTCGAAGTAAGTGGACTGAATATTTCATGATATTTAATCCAGAAACATTCACACAGCGCCATCTAGCAATTTGAGCAGAGCTTATAATATGGGCAATGAACAACGGATAAACATTTTTTTTTAAATACACTTAAACATATATTTTTATTTCTAACTGACTACTACTGTTGGGCGCAGGTAGCCTTTACAGCTTCACCGGGCAATTGACGAGCGCAGATGCCTTAAAATTCAAACATTGAATCACCCAGACCAATACAAATAGACATGTTCATACCCACAAATGTTTGTACCGCCCGGGTATCGAACCCAGAACCCTTGGTATAATAGCCGACGTTACAACTATTACACCAGATGGGTCGTCGAATTGCTACTATTAATTTGAAATAAGTTGGTTGATTTAAGTACAACGTAATCATAGATAAATAAATATCCATAAACAATACCGCACAACCACCAAGCAAGGTACTGTATATATGGATTCCCAAACTATTTTGGAGAAATGACCCCTCTTCCAAAATGAACTGTTACCTCAGACCCACATAGCCAAATTTCCTACTTATAAGATCACCCTACGTATTCATAATGGTCCGCTAATTTAAAACAGCTCCTACAGTGTTATTTTTCATTTATGTCAACCCCTAGGAAACCGATTTCAACCCCTCGTTTTGATATCGATCACTTTGGGAATTCCAGTTGTATGGGTACATAACGTCATACTACTACATAACGTCTGATAAACATACTTTTATTACTTTTTTACCTCAATATTTCACCATCATCATTCAGCTCATTAAACGTCCCCACCGAGGGGCACGAGCCTACTTAGTCGTCCACGCGGGCCCAGTGCGGATTGGACGAATTCACACACAACCTTCGAATCTCTTCGCAGGCGTGCATGAAGGTTTCTTCACGATGTTTTCCTTCACCGTAAGAGCGTCGGATAACGTACATATATTTTCAAAAATTCGAAAACACATCGGTACGTGGCGGGATTTGAACCTCGGGCCTCCCGGTAGGAAGGCGACAGTCCACACCATTGAGCCATCGACGAGCCTTTTATGCGAATGGTAAAGATCTGGTATCTTTTTTTGCCTTGCAAAAGTGTTTCATATTTTTGTTATTATTTGTATAAGCTAATGTTGTTCCACATATAAATAACAAAATAAATAATACACCATTAATTTGTTAAACCAAGAAAAGAGGGAACCACAGACATCCGAATATACAATTAGACTGGACAAGCCGCCAAGTTTATAGGCAGTCCCAGTGTCGCAATTTCTTTTCGGTTCTTACCTGTGAAAAGTTATTATATTTCTTGATAAATTTACTGATTCATTGCGATGATGGCATGTTACAATTGCACAGGATGGCATTTTGGGAAAAAACGGTAATTTCTTCTAGTATTCGTGCGTCTTGACTCGTCTCACAGAGCGTAAACTGGCAGCCAGTGTATGCTCGTTGAGCTTACATTTGTCGCACTTAAAAACGCGGCTTGCCCCATCTCCTGTATTGCGAAATCTGTGGAGGGAACATAATGTTTCATCGAATTGTAATAAATAATTCATACAAAAACCTTTGGCCAATTATCTTAAGAATACCGAGTATAATTGAAGCATTCATTATCTTTTCTTATGTTCGAGAAAAATATTTTCCTACATTATTATTTTATTTTACCTAAATACCTCTACGGTCTAGTGGGAACAGCTTTCGGCTCCGTGACCTAGAGCCAGAGGTCGTAGGTTCAAATTCCGCGGGAAACATGTCACTGTGCAATTTTTCCTTGTTCGGTTTGAACATTGCAGAAAAGAAAGTTGATTTTGTGCTTTGGAGGTCACTTTAGACCGTCGATCCCGGCTATGAGCTTAAGATGGTATAACCCACAAATCTGCATCATCAAATAATTTAATTATACCTGAAAGTATGGTAAAGATATGGTCGCCGCAAAGGAGCATTGACAAGACCTGAGAAACCAGAAATACGTTACTTTTTTCTGTTATTAGTGTACAGGACTGTCTGGACGCTCACCTGATGGTAAGTGATACGCCATACCATGACAGAGCGGCATTAAAGGAGACCAACTGACAAACAGTTATTATTCTCCACTAATGCCGCACCCGAGACAACAGATGTTAGGTCTCTTATACCCGGTAATTTCACTAGCTACAGTGCCCTCATCCAGAAACACAAAAGTACATAACACTCCTGTTTCACAGGATGATATCTGGCACTGCGGTGGTACCTACCTAGACGACTCAGTATCGAGTCTACCACCTAGTACCACTTGGGAACCCTTTAAATTAGAACACACTGTATTGACAGTCACTAAATAATAATCACCAGATGGGCAACCAAGCCAACCAATTAGCTTGTTAATGAATTTCATTAAAAAATGGAAACTGTAATTGCGGAAGAAATAACTTAAATTATATTAAAACAACCCTGTATGTTGAGATACTTATCTATAATATATAATTATCTGGTCAACACGAAATTAAAGAAACATCGCCTATGTCAGTAATTCACTCTTTTATATTTCATTTGTATGACAAACGCACAGCCGCTCGCATTGCAGCTGAAATATTTTTATAAATCTAGAGCTCTTCGCTCAGCTCAATTCAGGGGGAGCTAATGTAATTACCTACAATGGACAACCCGTAATAGTGATGGGGTGATTAAGTTTGCTGGATGTTAATATCGATGATTTTGTATTTATAGAACTTTAGATACACGAAAAAACACGATTCATCTCAGCCCATTAATTGTCCCCACCGAGGGGCACGGGCCTACCCGTATAGGGTGATTAATAATAATAATAATAATATCAAGGACCCAACACTTTCAAATGACAAGTGCTGCAGATGCCATACACAACCGGAAACCATACAACACATAACAGGAGCTTGCACATGTCTCAGTGCGGGTTGGGCGACTTCATGCACATCCTTTGAATCTCTTCGCAGGCGTGCGCGGGTTCCTCACGATGTTTTCCTTCTCCGTAAGAGCGTCGGATAACGTACATATGTTTCGAAAATTCGAAAACACATTGGTACGTGGAGCCACCGATTACACAGTTATTATTTTATTACATATTTCAATACTCAATACTCAATCATTTATTGCCAAACCATAATGTACATGAGATGTTACATAAAAGTGAAACCAGTGTTAAAATTAAAATGTTGTTAGTTAGCTTTAAAATTACTTACAACAAAAATGAGGTGAAAAAATTACACATTTTAATGAGTTACCTATCATCTTATAAGGATTTTTTAAAGATACTTTTTTCCTATTTATGAAGCAAAATACATATTATATACTTTGAATAACTATATTAATTTTGGTTTCCTTTTGTTAGACTCTCAGTTAAAATTATTGATTTAAGTTAAATAATTGATTTATAAAACAAAACAATTCATAGTATAACTTTAAAAGAAACAATACACAATACTTAAAAGATCTCACCTTAAAAAAGGCTCACAACACCGTCCAAGCAACGAATGCCTCGTTCCTTCGACAGTGATTTGGGTCTTTGCCTGTAATATACATGTAATTTCTTAAAAAAATATTTAATTTTAATATAATTTCTAAAACTAGTTCGAAGTCAATCAGAATCTGAATACTCCACATTATTAATCATTAAATAAGATTTAATAATAATAGAGACAGAATAAAATAAGCACTGTCGGCAAATCGAATGTCCCATCCCTAAATCTTTTTGTAGAGCACACTTTAACACTGTATGAAAGTTTCCACTGCAGGTGCTTTGTTCAAAGATGGTTAATTTTTTAATATGATGCATTTTGTACGCGTTGTTTTAAGCTGCATAAAGCAGGAAAGAGCTCCGTGCACTCGTTAGTGTTTATGGAGAACCTTTTTAACTGTTCCAAAATTTTACGAAACAATTCCGGCTGTATTTTGCAATTTGCAAAAGTAAATTATATGTTACTAGCTTGATAATTGCTGTAGAACTCAGAAATAGTGTGAATTGAGCTAGTATTTAAAGTCAAATAGTAAGTTCATTCATTAAGCGCTTATTCCTTATTAAGTAGATAATATATACTATATTTTACTAGGTGTTAGACTCGGTACTGAGTCGTCTAGGTAAGTACCACCGCAGTGCCAGATATTGTCCCGTCAAATAAGAGTGCTATGCACTTTTACGGGGTATAAGAGACCTATCATATGTTGTCTCGGGCGTCGGGAGCAGTGCGGCATTGATGATAATAATAACTGTTTATCAGTTGTTGGACTCCTTCAATGCCGCTCTGTCATGGTCAGGCTAGGATATCTGTCATGGTATCACTTACCATCAGGTGAACGTCCTGGCCGTCCTGTTCACTTCTTAACATAAAAAAAAATTTGAAAACACCAGAAATACGTCTTGCAAAACGTACTACATAATTTAAATTCTACCCAGCTGAGTTACAGTAAGTTCACACAACTTAATTCTAACTCAAACCAGGTACAACCGAAGCAGATTTAACGAGGGCACCTTTGAATTTTCACGTTTGTATTTTTAATTATATACCTTGTTACCTGTGTGTAAATAACTAACGACTGAACTTTCTTTATTCGCTCTGCTTGTAAAGACAAGTCGACATATTTTAATGAGGCTTGTTTATCCATGAATTAGAACTAAAACTTGTCTCTGGAAAATTTGGTTCAGCCTTTCTTGGTTTGCAGCTGGACGTCTTCATTCATGATTAATCGGCCTATAATCCCTCAGCGGGCACAAGCTTTTCAACACTTCAACACAGTAACCCAGCACGCGCGGCCAATGAGGATTAGTGGATGTTAACGCCTATTAAAACAAGATAATATTAGTGACCGACGGGTTAAAATGCCCTCCGTAACACGGAATCATATTTCTTTTCAAATAATAAAATGATGCTGCCAACATAACAGACCATTGAGGCAGTTGACATTGCTGGTCTTTCATTTTATTTCTTACGAATACCTCAGTCCATCGGGACTGTGGGCTTCTTACGGTACACTCCCCATATATTCGTGTCAATGTATGTTTCTATTGGTCTGGGTGTTTCTATGATGTGTATGTATTTACACATAAAATATAAGTAAGTTTATCCGTTGTTCAGTCCACATTGTAAAAGCTCCTTAGTAAATCGGGACTAGATGGCGCTGATTGATGAATTATTTATTTTCACAACACTTTTGGCATTATTTAAGTCAACTATAACCAGCGGAGTTACCATCATCTCTTAAATCAGTATTACAATAAAAATACTTTGTCTTTTATGGAAAACAAAAATGCTGACGAGTCGTTATAGTTATACTGTTTTGAGATGCGGTAGCCCCCTGACAACAGTACAATCTTACACAATTACTCGGCAGAACATTCCGCACTGCACTGCAGTAAATTTATATTCACAGGTACCTATTAATATGAAAAGTTAAAATGTTTGTTTGTAGATTTCGCGCGTCCTGAGTATGGAAATGTGTCCATTATCCAAGTGAAACGCTGTTAAAGTTTATGTTTATTGTTATATTCTTAGTTAAAGGCCACTGCGAATGGGTGGACGTTAATTTGAGTTTATAAAGGGTAGCTTCATAAACCTTTACTTATAAACAAGTTTGAAATGGAAACTAAATCGTAGGCTTTTGTTTTTGTGAGCTTTCGATTAGGTTCGTCGATCTTTTTGGGTTCACACAATTAATTATAAGCATTTAACGTCCCTCTGCAAAACAAGTAGAGATGTAACCTATGTTAAAAGGAGCTTATTTAAAAACGTTTTATTTACGATTATGTTCAGGAACATGTCTTTATTGGAATTTCTATGGTACTCAAACGTCATGATCGCTAATATTGTTTTCCATATGCTGACGTAGCTAATTATTAAAACATAGCGTCTTAGAAATTATTCCGATCCGAGCATATTAAAGCTTTCACGGTTACACGCGCACTTGCAAGATAGGGATGTTACTCTGTAACTTGATATTTTAAAGTAATAATAGAATACTCGCTAACTAATTTTGACTCAAATGGAGTAAAACCGAGGCCTTTAAAAAAACCGGCGCAAAACAATTCGCGCCGGTTTACCCTAATCATAATCTCTGTGCACGCCAGTGAATTCGATTAGGTGAATCGTCTACTCATTTGCCTATCTATAAAATAAAGTATATATGGAAATAAAATAACACATGTTCCGGATTTGATACTCGGGTAGTATTCACAATGGTGTGCGTGAACAAATCCATTCTTGTACTGGCTAAGGTATATTTTATATAGGAACATAAGTATTTTTTAGCAAACAAGAAGCTTTTTCACTGTCTACGTCCGTTTTCTTTTGCAAAAGCTACCATTTTATATGTAACTATTGCTACTTGACAGACTTGGTCCTATGCTTTGGATCCGCCAACATCTCCTCTCTAGAAATCGTCTAATCCAAATAAGATTTCATCATCATATCAGCCTCTAACGATCCACTGCTGGACACAGGCCATCCCGCACAGTATAACTATGGGGAATATTACATGGCATTAAGTAATCACTTAAGATACTTGCTATATCAACCAATAAAAACGCTTAGTTTAATTTTTATATACCAACATTTAACTAAGGTCAACTTAAATATAGTTTAGGAGTAATTTCTTAAACTGCTCCTTAGTAACTCTCGAGGAACTAATGTTCCAAACTTAGGTCGACTCGGTTAAGGACTTCTTCTAGGAATATATGTAGCGAGGGCCGCAAAACTTTGCTTGCCATTGAACGTCCGCTATCGTTGAAGTTTATATGTAATACTATATTGTTTATTATATTATGTAAACTTTTCAGCAATTTTATAACCATACTTTTTTTTAGGGATGGTTGAAGGATAAGGAGGTTAATACATGTGTTCTTGCCTGCCGTCACCAAGTACCAGTCTTCATTAATATTTTATATGAAGTTTTTTCATTTGAATAGTAAATTAATTGAGTTCCTGGGTACACAATTATACCTAACATGTTTACAAGCAAATCTTATATGTCAAATCATACGATATATTAAGTGAAATATTCCAAGCTATTGATATTAGTTTTTATCTCATAAAATGTTATTGCGATAAAGCAAACAGTCCATCTTGTAAGAGCTGTAAAATATCAATCTGTAAGATTACTATGCAGTGCCCTTCATCATCAGCTCATTAAACGTCCCCACCGAGGGGCACGAGCCTACCTGTATAGGGTGATTATACCTTAGTCGCGGAGCTTATTGGAAGATTATGCAGTGCCCTGCCCAAGGTATATTCCATGTGAACATATCCGTCTCATTTGACATCTATCTGCACTATAAGCAATTACAATACTTCATCCTACCTCCTACTCCTTACCCTAACCAGGTCATGATGTCATCTGTGCTGTGGATTGTAGCTGTGGATTGGTCTACACTCTACCCTACTATTTTAGAAAAGTAGTCTTTAGGGAAACGTAGTGGTCTCAGCCCAATTTCTGCCAGAACCATGTCGTGTGAACAGGCAGATGCCCTGCAATGGGCTTAATACGTCGGCAAGATATTCAAATTCTATATTACAATCCATGTTAGTGATATTAATCACTGCTCCTTATCACTAATACTGTTACAAAAATATTACATGGCCCCAACACTACAAAACTGAAATTCAATTTAGGAGCTTTGGACTCAACGCTTTCAGCTTCTATTCAAGTAACAGGCCATTTATTTATTTCCGTGTCAATAAATTAGGCCATTATATTAATTTATAGATGAATAGAAACCTCAGATGAAATGGTGTTTGGGCTTTCTGGTAAGCCGATTTAGGCGTTGCTTTGAAAAAGATTTTATCGAATTCCACGCCTGTTTGTAAAGTGGAAATGCCTGGTAGAAAATGATGTCGATTCGAAATCCACAAGATAAGATCTTTTAAAAGAATAAGGTACCTGATTTAAAGATACTATTTATTTTTCAAATTATTTGTGATCAGATTTTATTAATTATTTTAATTTTATTATATCTGCATGACTTCATGCTTTAGAATCCAATAGCGGACCAAATATAGTATATATTTTTATTAGCAGGTATAGTTCATCATCACCAGCTCATCATAATGTCCCCATCGAGGGACAATGCCTACCCGTATAGGGTAGTCTTAGTTTTCCACGCGGGAGCAGTGCAGATTGACCAACTTTACGCACAACCTTTTAATCTCTTTGAAGGTGTGCGCAGGATTTCTCACGATTTTTCTTTCACCGGAAGTGCGTCGGAAAAATGCAGATATGAATTCGAAAACAAATTGGTACGTGGCGGAATTTGAACCTGCAACTTCCAGATCGGAAGGCAAAGTTCACACCAATGAGCATTAGTGGCTCAATACAGTTGATATCAGTGCCTTAATATACATACATATCTTTACGACGAAACAAAGTGACAGATACAAGTGTTTTTATGTGGCGACAGTAAATGGTCTGAAGAATGAGAGAGAATGAGTCTTTTTTTCTTTATCCCCTAATTGTGACTATTCTATCAACATACATGAATTTTCATATTTGACACTATCCTTATAAAAAGGAGGTAATTGGTTTTTTTATTATGCAATAAGTGTACAGGACGGTCTGGATGCTTACCCGATGGTAAGTGATATGCGTTACCATAACAGAGCATTGAAGGAGACCAACAACTGATACACAGTTATTATCCTCCATTAATGCAGCACTGCGCCCGTCACCCGAGACAATAGACGTTAGGTCTTTTATACTGTATTTCACTAGCTACAGTGCTTTCATCCCGAAAAACAAAAGTGCATAATACTTTTATTTCATGGGACGATATCTGGCACTGCAGTGGTACTTACCTAGACGACTCAGTATTGAATCTACTACCTATTTTTATCTCATAGGTGGGCAAACGAGTAAACATGAACACTATCAAGGGGGAATGGGGGCTCTGAGCCTCCTGGTTGGACCATTCATTTTAAAGTTGCTTTGTGTTCATTTTGTGTTGTGCACGTTTTTTCAGAAGATATTGAAATAAATATTACTCTCCCTTAATTTAACCCGACCCGACTTTCAAAAGAACTAGAAACAACATCGCCGGCCGTGTCGGCGAATACTTAAATAAAATTACAAAATCCCAACGTCTTATCTATAGACCAGGGAAGTACATCAAACGGAAAGCGTATTAACACATTTTAATTAAACTTCTATCTGTTAACGCTGAGAATAAATAACGGCGCTAAATCACCCCAGAAATTGACTTAAAAGAAGATAATCAGAATCTCAAAAGGCCAGTGGAAAATTACAAGAGTGAGCGTCAGACAACAAAACTTGAAAAGCAAACCCGGCACTCGTTGAATACTTTATGACGGCTGTAAATCTAGCGAAATCGTAAATTTCGCAGCTCTGAGACCCGACGAAAAGGGCTCGACCCTTTCCACTACGGAATGGATATTAGCAACTGCCCATACAATGATAATTCGATAGTAATCCGATCAATTACAAGAATTCGAACAAAAGTCGATTACGATTACGAACACTCAATAGTGTTGCTGTCGTAATCGCCTTTTGTCGACTTTTGAAATCGTCTACAATTAGAGCTCTGCAGGCCGATCGCGTTACGATATCCTTCCAATCTTGTAATAGTTGACATTTCCGATATTCATTATTGCCATATAGATAAGGTTCAATTTCATCTGAACTAGCTGTCAAATAATTAGCAAATCGGCC
This sequence comes from Leucinodes orbonalis, assembly GCA_019425675.1. Lineage (NCBI taxonomy): Eukaryota > Metazoa > Arthropoda > Insecta > Lepidoptera > Crambidae > Leucinodes > Leucinodes orbonalis. The sequence continues at coordinate 68,488 of PQWD01009671.1, read as the reverse complement.
TGCTAATCTTTCACAGGTCTATTGTGTCACTAATCACAATCGAAAATGTCTTCATTCAATTTAGGTCCATAAAGTACACTTATGAATGTCAAATCTAGCTAGAATCCAGCAAGAAACTCAGTAGTAACTCTTTTAAAAAAACATTTTATTTTGTAAAGCATTGTATTATTTCTATCAAATCATATTGAAAATTATAAATTTTGTATTTAGTATATTATGATATCGTAATAATTGCAAATTTTCAACCTTCTTGTTTGAGGAAGCCTCCTCGATTCGTTTGCTGGCTGGGCTCTCTCCTCTCTCCTGTCCTAGTTCACTGATGGACATTGTTCTTTCAACATTTTGATGGATTGACAGCTATCAGACCGCAACAACATTAAATAATATTTTAGTATATTATGAACCATCTTTAAAAACGAACACTATTAGAAGACTTATACAAAAAAAATAAGAAAAAATTTATACTGCTAGTCATTGACACAAAAACCATCAAAACTCGAATTATTATCGAGAAAATTACACATAGTAGAGGTGACCTGCTTGGCAAAGGAATGGTTAAGGTAGGATGTGGTTTTGCCCCACTTAAAATTCCAATTTTAGACCTTTGATACCTGAACACGTACCGCTGTTTGCATTCGAAATATACACTCGCTATCCCATATTTGGACATCCACGGAATTGTAACGAACCACTATTTACAAATGTATATTCAATGATATTCTGTATATATAAAGGTAGATACGCCACCCGTGCCTCAAAAATGAACCGCCAAAGAGAATACAGTTGTAGGCTTTTTGTTTAGGTAAATTGTACGCTCATTTGAAATATGTGTACGTGTGCGGTCACTGCATTCGGAACACTATTTTTAGTTGTTTTGTGAACATATCACGAATCTATTCTTTTCACATCATTGTATATATTCAGGTGGGTCAGTCTTAACTCCGTGCTGTGAAGGAATCGAGAATAGTTTTCCACTATTCATATTGATAGAAACAAATACTATAAGGTCAAATCAGTATTAAATATTTTGATTCCTCATCAGCTCATTAAACGTCCCCACCGAGGGGCACGAGCCTACCCGTATAGGGTGATTAGGCCTTAGTCGTCCACGCGGGCCCAGTGCGGATTGGACGGACGACTTCACACACAACCTTCGAATCTCTTCGCAGGCGTGCATGAAAGTTTCCTCACGATGTTTTCCTTCACCGTATGAGCGTCGGATAAGGTACATATATTTTCGAAATTCGAAAATACATTGGTACGTGTCGGGATTTGAACCACAGCCCTCCCGGTAGGAAGGCGACAGTCCACACCACTGAGCCACCGACGCTCTTAATATATTAATTATTTTAATATTTTGATTATTTCTTATTATTTTATTTTTTTGATTGATGGATGTGATCATTCATATTTTCACATTCACTTGGCGCGGTCCTGACATACTTCCCTAGCTTCATAGCTCGGGAAGTATGTCAGGACCGCGCAGTGTTGTTCCATCATCTCTGCCTACCCCTCTGGGACCAAGGCGTGAGCTTCATTTATTTTATTAATTTATTATTTCTTATGAGTTGAGTTAGTTGTGTTTTAAAGACTATATTGATGTGCATGCCGTGGCAACCTTTAAATAAGGCGGCATGTGATTCATGTTTTTATACGTGAAGATTATAACTATGTGGTATATATTTTCAGTTTTTAAATTAATATCTATCTCTTTTCAATCTATTGCTGTTCACAGTTGGCGATAGGTTGACGACCCATTTGGTGTAATGGTTGAAATGTCGGCTACTACGCAAAGGGTTCCGGGTTCGATCCCCGGCAATACAAACATTGTGTGAATTTACATGATTGCATGCAGGGTGTATAATATGTATGTATTTATAATAAAGTATATAAGTATATTATCCGTTATTTAGTACCCATACTACTTCCTTCACGCATAACTTGGGACTAGATGACGCTATATGAATGTCAGTGGATATTTATTGTTATTATTATCATTTATATGTACTCCATATTGTTCCCATTTTGCGCCAGATATCACAGTACTCGGTTTTTAAATCATCTATAGGCAGGCATTTGAACGCCATCTCACCTGATGGTAAGTGATGATGCGGCCTAGGATGCAACATGCCTGCCTAGAAACAGTCTATTCTCTCTAACAGCCTATTTGGATATTCGCATCACATCTTTCTATTAAGAAATATATATACGTACAAAAATGCAAAAAACAATGCAACTTTTGCCGTTTGCCAGCAACAAAGTGAAGTGCTAACAAAGTGAGTCTAAAACTAAGGTCTGAAACTGTAAATAAATTCGAGAGTTAAAGCATCCAGATGCGCAACGAAGAACGGGTCTAGAATAACTTATTGTTCGCATGGTTGTATCTAAAACATTTAAATACTGTGTAAATAGACACATTTGTTAATCACATTTATTTTTTATATGGAGAAGATTTGTAAGAGGGTATACATATTTGTTACTCTTTACGGCAAAATGAAAGATTTGAATAAAGTTTGCTAAAGACTTATCTTTTTGTCATCGAGTCGATATGGACATCACAAGTTAAATATGGTAACGCGACCAATATTGGGCCACTTTAACCGCCCTTTCATTCGCCATCCAGAGGTCCCGGAAACCGCACGAAGATGGACAATTCGGCCAAGGCAGTAGGTGTCCATTGTCTGAGGGGCACCACAGTTGCACAGACTTATCTGAGGCCCTGGATTAATAATAATAATCATTTATTTCAGATTCACAAATTATCTTATGTTAATCTGTTAAGATAAGCTTCGTTTTGCTACGATTAAATATTAAAGGCGGGTGACCCTTTGGGTTGCAAATAAATGAAGCCGGTTAAAAAAATATACCCACTGACATTCTCACAGTGATATCTAATCGTAGTTGTCGAAATTGTGTCGGCGTTAGCTGAGTTGCAACTATTTTGATAATAATAAAAGCATTCCTACATATTAATAAATAAATAAATATTCACTGATATTCACAATGCGCCCCATCTAGCCCCAGGATAGCCCAAAGCTTGTAGTATGGGTACTAGATTGGTACTAAACAATTGATTAGCATACTTACAAACATTTTTTGTAAAAACATACATTTTATATATAGAAACACCCAGCCCAATACAAACAGACAATTCATGCCACAAATGTTTACCTGGGGATCGAACTCAGCACCTTTGGTGTAGTAGCCAACGTCTCAACCATTACACCAAAATGGGTCGTCAAATAATAAATATTCTTCATCCATCCTTACGTCCCTTCAACTCATTACTATCTACATTACATTAATGCATCCTTTATTATGCATTAATAAAAAGTCTCCACAGCAAGTTTCCACCTAAAAGTTTAACCGTGTGATTTTCCTTTTAATCATCATTTTCATTTCAAGCGTCGACTTTAAACAACGCAGCTCCCAACTGAGCCTTTGGAGTGCACGACAAACATTGGTTTTCGATAGTACGCCCTCGACGACAACTGATTTGATCCCAATACTAAATTTAGACTGAATTTTATACAGTCACTAGCAACCCGCCCCAGCTTCGCACGGGTGCAATGGTGATATTCGTAATAGACACGCTCCCGCCTCCCCGGTCAACCGGTACCGCCGCAAACGCTACGTACCACAATTTTTAAATTTGTAATATTTTCGCAAATTTTCATTTAAATCACATGCTGTAAAGAGCCATATTAATCTATATTAAATCAACAATGTGTTTAAGGTATTTAATTGGATTAAGATTGATGCTGTATTGGTTAAAATCGCTTCAAAAATTTACCATTATTTGTTGTAGAAAGTAAATGACTAAAAAATTTTATTGAGGGATATACATAAGAGATAGATATAAACCATCGTGGAGTTTTCTGTATACCTTTTCAATGTGTACAATACTTACATTATTTTCATAAATATCGTAGAGTTCAGCGAACGTTTGCAAGTACGCGGCAAAAATGAAATTATTTACGACATCGCATTAGAAACCTCAAAAATAACAATAATTCTCTACTATTTAATGGATATTATTATACATAGAAACCTTCCTTTTGAATCACTTTATCTATTTCACAAAACCGCATCAAACTCCGTTGCTTAGTTTTAAAATTTTAAGCGCACATCTATACTAATATTATAAAGCTGAAGAGTTTGTTTGTTTGTTTGAACGCGCTAATATCTGGAACTACTGGACCAATTTGAAAAATTCTTTCAGTGTTAGATAGCTCATTTATTGAGGAAGGCTATAGGCTATATATCATCACGCTACAAGTAATAGAAGCGGAGCAGCAAAGAAGAATGTTACAAAATCCGGGGGGGGGGGGGAGAATTTTCTTATTTGGAGATTCCGCTGTGTACGCTGCGTAAACGATTAAAGTTTCGTAAAAGTCATGTATAAGAGTATTGTTACCCTATTAAAGGTCTACAAAAAAGTCCGCGACAGCATATGTCTATATTTTAAGGTTAGATCACTATATCATATTTTATGCTATTTTTTTTTCTAAAATAATGCATCATTTTGCGAAGCTATTTTCATAAATATGATATCAATCCTTATCCAAATAAATACTTTATTTAAAACAAGTATTTCATTTTAAACAAAATTGCCCTTTACATCATTCAATTTAAATGAATATCTTATGAGATATCGCAGTTTTAAGTAACCTATATAAACGAAGTAGCGGGTTAAAGAGAGCGTTAGGCCAAAGTAACTATTCCACGCGGACGAAGTCGCACGCAAAAGCTAGTAGTTAGATATAAGGACTTAGGGACGAAAAAGTGACTATGTTTTATGCTATGTAGTGATATCATTAAATGTGGCTGTCACATTTTGTTTTTTTTGTTACAATTGAACACGTTTAGTTATTAACGATTAAAAAACCATACAATAAATTAAAAACCTTGTCACCGTGATCTCAACACCGCTATGATTATAACAAAAAGCCAACAGATGGCGCTACTTGCACGGGCAACTTGCACCATATAACCTGAATCGCACTTGCGAAGTTTGCGACATAAAGTACTAACAACAATCGTTAGAGGCTGCCAAATGCTCGGCGCGTTTAGAGTTACATCGCCTTGGTATGGTGCTAGGTCCATACATCACATAGCTTAATGTTTCAGGTCATTATTGTAGTTAACAAATTTTGATTAAGCGTACGATTTAAGGAAATAAGTAAAAGAGACTTGACCACTTTTTATATCGAAATTATGTGGCAAGAAAACGAACAGCTTTCTTGCAATACACCTTAAGTAATCTTCTTCAATAAGAGCGTCGGTGCCTCATTGGTGTGGATTGTTACCTTCCGATATGGAGGTCGCAGGTTCAAATCATGCCACGTACCAATGTCTTTTCGAATTTTCGAAATTAAATGTACGTTTGTCCGACGCTTTTACGGTGACGGAAAACATCGCGAGCAAACCTGCGCACGCCTGCGAAAAGATTCAAAGGTTTTGAGTGACGCATGGACGACTAAAGCGTATAGGCCTTATTCGTCCGGCGGCAACCACTACCCTTTACGGGTAGGGTCGTGCCTTTCAGTGGGGACTTTAAATGAGCTGATGATGCTAATGTATCTTAAAAAGGCACAAGGTTGTGCAGCATGCTATGAAGAGGGCTATGCTAGATATTTCCTACGTGATAAATCTGAAACGAGGATATCGGTAGGGGTACTATGGGTGACCGACATAACCCACAGGATTATAAGTATTGGCATGTAATTTTTTTATTTAAAAATTAAAGCAATAAATAACCTAAAGACAAACTTCCTTTGAAAATAACTCTCTCCTTTTAACTATTCCATGAGCTAGAACACTATAACTCAGTTTCTACGTTATTCTGCGACAATATGGGGTTGTGTGAAACATTGTGCTAGATCCGAGGGGCTAGTCTTAAACGCACTCCAGTGTGTTGACTACGAAACTGGATCTACAAAATTTGTATGGATCTGCCATCCTAAATTTTTCATACAACTCTCACAAGTTCAAAGTCATTCGACGCGCAATGGAGCAAGCTATGCTCGGGGTCTCTCTTAGGGGGATAAGATCAGAAATGATTTACTACAAGTACGAGATCCAGGAATCATTGTTTTAGTGTTTCGAAGTGACGGTCAGTATCTGTGGTAAGTGATACACCTGACTATGACAGAGTTGCCTTGAATGAGACCAACAACTGATAGTTATTATTCTCCATCAATACAGTACTGCGTCCGACACCCGAGTTGTTAAGTCTTATAAATGCGGTAATTTATCTTTTAAATAACTGGTTAATCAGCCGGCAATCAATGATGTTGGGTAAATCGCAATGTGGTGACTCCAAGGGATTTGATCTCACGATCCTCGATTTACACCCATACAAACTGAATGCTTAGTCAACTATTCTAAATTCTTACAGCATAAGGGGAAATCACTCAATTAAGTTAAGCCGGCAACTCATCTTGTAGCTCCTTTGGTGTTGCAAATTTCCATGGGCGGCAGTATTCACTTTCCATCTGTTAGCTCGTTTGCCTTCTATCACATAAAAAATACAGTCATATCCATTGTCTTTCTACGATCGGCACGATGCTCCGCTGAGTCATATGCATGTTTATTGCATGTGCAACCAGGGTGCATTTTCACCCCAATAAAGGCTAAAGTTATTAAGATAACCCGACTTCAACTCGCTTGGATATTCATCTGGCTATAAAGTTAACTTCCTAAGCTCATTTTGCATAAAATAATATTCTGTGTTTATTAAGAATGTTCATTATCTTATGCTTAGAGGTCTGTAGAGTAACTTAAAACTTTTTTGCTAAGAGTGTTATGTTTCATTAAGATTATGTTATGGTATTTCGAACCAATTTAACCCTACAGGCCGTGGCCGTTTGGGGTGATGCCAATTTAGTTAAGTTTAATAAGTCGAAGAACCTGTAGAGAACTCTCAAAAACTTAGCCTCCTTGGTATGGCCCTTTCGTCAAAACTTAACTTTGGAGGTAACATAGAATCCGTGGTCAAATTTGCGGTACAACTAGAAGCCCTGGTTGCTATAGATCGACGGGCAAGAAACTGATCGGTGTTGAGTCTAACATCTCATCGCCGGGGTCTATAAAGTCTTGATTATCGCCGTTTAGTATCATGTCTGTCCTTTTTTTTTCAGCTTGCATTTCGGAGAGTGTTTGTTGGAATAACACAATTTGATTCCTCGTACACAATTTCTCCATCGAACAACTCGCCGTAGGGAGGGGTTCCACCTCTTTGTTATCGATATACCATCTATTAGTACAAAAAAGTTTGGTTCTTTATTCATCGTCCGAACAGTAAGGCAGTGGAATGACCTTCCTGTGTCAATGTTTCTGTAGGCTGCATCGTCACTTTTCATCAGGTGAGGTAGCAGTCAAACGCACTCAAATTTTTAATTGAAAAAGAATAAGATTCGTAATGACATCTTTAGGTGTGCTAAAGTGACTGATATAGCCCGCAGATTAACAAATTGAAGTAGCATTGGCATGGCACGTGAAGAACCTAAGCAATTTTCTCGAGTGCTTTGGAATGATCTGCATGCTTGTGTGTTTCGAGCTACATATACCACTGTGGCATTCGAAAAATAAGTGACTAGCTTTTTCTGGGCAAGATCGCTCCATCTTAGATCAGGTCTCTTCTACCAGGATATTCTGTGCCAAGCCAAGTAAATTAATACTAAAAAGTGGCGTCCACCAATAAAATAGATGAACCGTTACAGTTTCTTTCTTGTCTTGACTATAAACAAACTTAAATTCTCATCCCAGAACTGAAAGACATACAGACGAACACACATACATACACTTGGAACTCTAAGAAATTCGTGAACAAATCGTTAGATTTCAACTTTTGTGAACGTCTTTCTCACTTTATTTTTTAGTCTGTTATAATAAACATAACTTTTATTCTATGACTTGGCGATGGGACTTAGTTAGCGGGTCACAGATGGATGCTGACTAGGGATAAGTCCAGGTGGAAGTAGGGATAATATGATTTGATAACCCATCCTATGTATGTCCATTGCACGAGTTGTCTAATTTACCCAATCGTCAACAATACCCACTATCCTGCTATCAGGCCCTCATCATGTTAAGAGTATGTTATAATTATTATGTTCCGCAATACCATATGCCAGTAAGAAAAGGTGTTTGTGTGTTTCAAATGAAGCCATCCGCAAAATAAAGTATCCCAACTCTTGTTTGCGAAACTACGCTCGTACTTTTGGTAAAGGTGGGGGCGAACTGTTAGCGGAGTCCGAACTTCCAATGTTATTCATATCTTATCTTGCATAAAACATGGTATAAAAATTATTAACAATAGTTAGTCTAGAACATTCATGTTTTGCCAAGAAGTCGTAGCATGCAAAATAATAATACAGATCATCTACTACTTAATATGTATTTCAAATATAAAATACCATATGCCACGTAAATAATTTTGTTTTAAAAGCTCTTTCTTGAAGTATTTTGAAGTCACTAGGAATATTATTATAAATTTTTACCGCCATATATCAAGCCAAGTTCCAATGCCATTGTATACTATACAATGGCACCTTGACGACTCAATTCCGAGTCTATCACCTAGTAACCTTATATATTATTTTTGTATAAATCGCTCACACTGCATCCCCACACCTCATTTCCGCGCACTTCGTCGACTATAATTACTGTTATTATAATTGCAACAATAGTTTGAAACTCGCACAAGACAGTTCCTTGCAAATTATGGCCTCGCTGTATGTCGAATATTATGACAAAGCGACGCTTGTTACCGAGTTTATCACGAGTTTCGAATGAGTTGCCGAGTGTTGAGGTGGCGTACCTACTTAGATTGTAGCTAACATTTCAAACAATCATCACAAATCGTCTCTATGTGATATTTGGTTCACTTTTATTCCTGTGCTGTAGGTACTGTATCTGTCATTCCTTTCATATAATTCTGATTGTGGTTTGCTTTATCTTAAATAATAATAAGCGCGTAGGGACGTGACAACCCCATCGCCCGCTGGTGGTATTAGCTTTATGCTAGTAACATCGGTGCAATCAATCACCGTCGGGCAGCTTGTGTGGCGTGCACCTCGGTCCCGTGCTCCGGGAAGTCTCTGGTTTCACTGTCAGTTGATTTTGAAATAAAATCACAAGAAATAAAATGTTTTCATCAATTCATTACAATGTCACTCCAAAGCTGCACTCAAAAGAATGAGACCAAAACATATCGTTGTAGCATTCGTCTGAATCGTCGTCGCCGTCGTGTTTTCGTTTAAAATTTCAGTGTCCACAGGTTGACGTTAGGCTGTATCCACAATAATGATAATAATAAATATCCACTGACATTCACACAGCGCCATCTAGCCCCAAGTTAAGCGTGAAGCCTGTATAATGGGTACTAGACAACGTATAAATATACTTATATACATTATTTTTGTAAATACACACATATTATACATAGAATACACCCAGATCATTACAGACATGATCATGTACACAAATTGTCGTACTGCCCGGGGATCGAACCCGGAACCCTTGGTGTAGCAGCCGACGTCTCGACCATTACACCAGATGGGTCGTCAAATAGCCAACCTATTAGTTATGTATATGTATAACTTGGTGGACAAAGCCAAAAGATTCAATTCTAAAAGAGCAAAAGAAGTTCGTCGTCCTGTTTGTAGTGTACACAGATTTCCCAATACAGGAGATGGGGCAAGCCGCGTTTTTAAGTGCGACAAATGTAAGCTCAACGAGCATACACTGGCTGCCAGTTTACGCTCTGTGAGACGAGTCAAGACGCACGAATATTAGAAGAAATTACCGTTTTTTCCCAAAATGCCATCCTGTGCAATTGTAACATGCCATCATCGCAATGAATCAGAAATTTACCAAGAAATATAATAACTTTTCACAGGTAAGAACCGAAAAGAAATTGCGACACTGGGCCTGCCTGTAAACTTGGCGGCTTGTCCAGTCTAATTGTATATTCGGATGTCTGTGGTAGTGTAGTTATTTTATTCCGTGAAATATAAAAGGTATTAACTTTTTTCCATTAAAAACTGTTGATATTTTTCCGAAAAGTGCCAGGAGATCATAAATTCTTACTTTTTCTAGCCAATTTCACAAAATTGAAAACTGTAATATAAACGAATTTAAATACAAATGTCTTTGTTCAACAAGGTACATGAACTTGAACAGTGATGATAATTATTATGCCATTATTTGTCTCTAAATAACAATAAATGGAATGTCTAATATGTAGGAACATATTTGATTGTGTTAATCAACAAAATAATATTATGGGACGAAATTGATTGTTTTCGGAAATACAACATCTTATTAAATTAAATCAATCTAACTTTCGGACAGAAAAAAATCGTATAAAATTTTTGTCACTTATACCCTAGAATCTTCCACCGTGACATCGGGCTAAACTAGTCGTACCTATCTAGAATAAAAAACAAAAAGCAAGGGCACACCGGAGGTAAAAGGTAAAAAGCAGCTACACACTCCGTACTAACGAACTTGCGTTGAAAACCTGGAAACGTATGGGCAAACGTGAAAAAACAGGAAAATGGGCTGGTAGTTTTCAAACACTTTTATATAGACTCCCAATAGCGGAATGGATATGGTTATGGACTTCGTGCTAAAAAAAATGCTATAATTTTAGTCTTCAACTAGTAGGTCTGAAGGGATTATCAACTCTCATCCACCTATATTTCATTACTTCTCGTATGTTCAAAATTGCGTCGAGTCTAGCATTATTATTGCCTTTGTTATTCCGATTTGTATAAATTATATTAAAAGCAATTAAAAGATGGTACTAATCTGTTGACCCATGCGAAAAAAATTCTTAGAATCCTCAGTTAAGTGCTAATATATTAAAACCTTTTATGTTAAACACAATTTTTGTATCGTTGTTTCTAAAATAGCATTTGCTGTTTAGTTTTATCAGGCGCTTCTTTCTCAACAAGCAAAAACCGTAGAAAGACTTTTCAAATTTCGACATTCCTTTTGCTTTTGTCAACCATGGAGGTGGCTATAAAACTTTGATGCTAATATAAAATCCAAAATTACTACCGATACACTTTTCTTACAATTTACGAAATAGCATAACTTTTACAAACAAATAGTATAAGTATTACGTTCATATTAACAAGTTAATGATAATTATTATTAGCCTTATATCACTACCATTAAAACATGATTTTTCTCATTCAAAATTAAAATAGAGGTGACGTATATAATAGAAATTATTTTATTCTTTTCAGTTCATTTTTTGAAGGCGGTTCCTTTTTAATTAAAAAATAATAATATAGCTTTGATTTGTTTTGGAATAATAATTTTTGTTTTAATTTTTTTGTTTATCTTATTTCATTTCATGCTTTTTAGTGATAGGTTTGTAATTAACTTTTAGTTATGATTTCGTTACCTTAGTTTATAAAGTAAATTAGTGATAGTTTTTAGGGATAATCTTTGTTGCCCGTTAAACTTATTTTTGTTGATAAGTTTTGCAATCATGGCTTTGACATATTTGTAACTATTTGGTTTGCCTACGGACCTAGGTAAAAAATGAAGGGTGCATTAAGGAATAATCGCGCAGGGAGAACGAAACTATCGTCAGCGTGCTGCTCGTGCTTCAGAAACAGATGAGCACAAAGAAGTTCACTTATCAAAACATCGTAAAAACACTCATGCTATTAGGCTCTCCGAAACAATTATTCATATATGTTTAAAACGTTCCAGACTCTCACCTGATGGTTAGTGAGACGCCTGACCATGGGAGAGCGGCATTTAAGGAACTAACAACTGATAAATAGTTATTATTCTCCGTTAGTGCTGCACTACGCCTGACACCAGAGACAACCGATGTTAGGTCTCTTAAACCCGGTAATTCTACTAACTACAGTGCCGTAAATTCGTAATACGTAAAAGTGCGTAATACTTCTGTTTCACGGGGTGATATCTGGCACTGCGGCGGTACCTAACTAAACGACTCAGTATCGAGTCTACCACCTAGTAAACTTATTCTTAGTAACTTATACAGGCCGCGTGTACCCTTATGGTAAAGATAGCTATAGGCTATATAATTACACTGAGTGCAATAAGAGTAATAAGGATGAATGTTTTATAAAACCGGGGGTTTCTTTTCCTACTGAGAGCTTCGGCTACGTGCGCTGCGTAAACAGATAAAGTATCGCAAAAGTCATGTATGACATTTTTTTTCACTTTAAAAGTTCTAAAAAAAGTCTGCGACAGCATGTGTCTATCTTTCAGAGATAGCCCACTATAACCTTTTTATTGCTAACCAAACTTGTTCTAAAATAATGCATTGTTTGCGAAGGTGTTTTCATAAACATCATATTAATTCTTATCCAAATAAATACGATATTCATTACAAGTATTTCATGGAAAACAAAAATACTCTTTACATCAATCGAATTAAATTAATATCTTAGGAGATATCGCAGTTTTAACACACCTATATGAACGGATTAGCGGGTCAAAGTTAGCGTTAGCACAAAGTTACTACATTAATTAATAATAATAAAATTAAAACACTAAAACCTTCTCCTGAATGTAACAAATACTTTACCGAAAACCGCATCGAAATTGCTTCAGCCAAACGCGAGATAATCGCGGACAAACATACATACATACATACTAACAGGTCAAACTGGGAACCTCCTTTTCTGAAGTCGGTTAAAAATAGTATTTGGTCAATGCTTCACCGAATGTCTGGATGTTTCATTGTTCATGTATCTGATCCATAGGACTTTTCTACGGCCAGCTTTCGGACTTCAACGCTTCTGTGACTTTTCTAGTATTGTCGTGTATCTCTGTGTGAGATTACCAAGGGACTAAACCCCTCTTCCCCCCTTCTTTATATTTCTAAGCCCTTGTGCCGTTAATGGTTAGAAACGAACTCACAGCAGAGTTGTGAGTGTCCATGGTTGGTGATGTAATTTTCCGGTCAGAAAGATTCCTTTTACAAATTAAAATGAAAACCCAAATTTATGATTCAGTAACATATATTTATCAGTATTAATTTTAATACAAAATGAAAGTAAACATTAATGGATTAAATACTGGCAATAATAATTGTACACTTCTTATATTTCAAATGATACAGCAGATAACCTACCGTATCATTTTAAACAAACATTTGGGCTTGGGATGATTTCAGCAGCAAAGAACCAACCCGGACAGTCATCTGGGTAATTACAATATAAAACGTATCTTAATAAATCTTATTTTAAAAACATAATATTAAATAAAAAATATAGTAGCTGATAACATTAGCCCAAAAATTATGAGTAATACGTTTTTGACCAGTCGCCATCTGTAAAAATCAGGTTCAATGAATTATTATAAAATGACTTCGGTAGCATCTTCCTCACGTTTCATATTTTCTTACCAGCTGTCTAGCTCATTTCTTATCATCATCAGCTCATTAAACGTCCCCACCAAGGGGCACGAGCCTACCTGTATAGGGTGATTAGGCCTTAGTTGTCCACGCGGGCCCAATTCGGATTGGACGACTTCACACACAACCTTCGAATCTCTTCGCAGGCGTGCATGAAGGTTTCCTCACGATGTTTTCCTTCACTGTAACGTACATATACTTTCGAAAATTCGAAAACACATTGGTACGTGGCGAGATTTGAACTTCAGCCCTCCCGGTAGGAAGGCGACAGTCCACACCATGAGCCACCGACTCTCATTTCTCATCAAATGGAAATAATGAAATATTACTTTTTTGGTAATAAATAACGTTAATTTTAGTGTGGTCATATGTGCTTTTACCACAATGGCCTAAACTGAATAAACCTGATTTGTTTCTATTTTATAGGTGTGTGTGGACTGTTTGTTTGCTTTCGATCTAAAGGGTGCAGGTTCAAATTGCACGCATCAATGTCTTTTCGAATTTTAGAAAATAATTTCGTTTATTATAAGTATACATTTATCCGGTGCTGCATCGTTAAGTGAATTTGAGTACAAAGTTTTATTGAAATCACCTTATTTTTCTTCGTCTGGGTTCCCTCCATGTGACCAAACTCTCAACAAAAGCTGGAAACACGAAGGCTATAAACGCCAAGAAAAAGTTTCCGAGCTGCAACAATTTTATTTTCATAAGTCGTTTTATAACATATTGAGCATTATTAATATTTATAAAAATAGACATAATGCATTATGTCCATTTAATAAAATGGACATAACGCTCAAACAAGGAAATGGCTGTCATTTCTCAATTAGTAAATAACTATCAATGATTGGTAATCTTGGTAGGTACCACCGCAGTGCCAGATATCGTCCCGTGATATTGCAAGTACTAAAACTCGTAGAAGTGTTTTGCATTGTATTTCGGGCAGGCCGGATTAGGGGGGGGCAGACGGGGGCACGTCCCCGGCGGCACGGTAGGGGGCGGCAAACGACTAATGGACCACTCATCATTTACCTTACTGCCCGCGGAATAAATAATAGTACAAGTGCATGCCATAGAAATACGACTGATAACCGGAGCGCGAGTAAGGCATGTTAGTGAACCATTACATTTTTGCATAGTTCTAATAGGCGCCCGCAGATCACGGTCAGAGGCGGGTGCAGCTGCGATGAGGAATGACGCGTTATACGAAACTCTCTCGTCGATCTCTATACAGGGCAGCAGTGTATTCATTTCAAGTTACGTGTTATTTCTCTATGTTAATTGATCCAACTTAGCTCTTTAAAGCTATATCATTTTTCATGATGACAGCTACAATTGAAAAAAAAATAAAATAAACAATTAAGCTCCTTTTACTGCATTCAAGCGACCACGTTTTTTAAGAAAATATAATTCATAATTAATTCATAATCATTCATTTATTCACTTAAATTTCAACAGTGGTATATAACTTACAAGTCACACATATAAGTAGCAGTTGTTATCTAGTTCCAAAATTTACCTTTTCAAGTGTTAGTGATTTAAATAGGTAATATACAAAATAAATTGGAAATAAAACGCCTTTTTCATCCAGTGTGACTTCGAAAAAGCTGAGGCGAGTAGTCTTATTTCATTATAGAACTTAATTGATTAATATCAATACCAATAATTGATAAATTGTAACTTTTTAATGACATTGCTTTTTTGCCGAGGTTAGGATGGTTATGAAACAGCTTAAGCGTTATTAGACCCCCGCTACGACGGATATACCGCAGAGCTTTTGAAAGTAGGGGGCACGCCAGTGCTTAAGACCCTTCAGAAGCTTTTTAATTCCGGAATCGGTGATGGTGCGACACCAAAGGTGAGGAGCAATGGCGTGGTGGTGTTCTTCTTCAAGAAAGGTGATTAAACCTTTTCCCTCTCTATTCAACCTATCGCAGTCCACTGTTGGACATTGGTCTCATTTTGCGCCAGATATTCCGGTCCTCCGTTTTTCTCATCCAGACTCCACCAGCGACTTTTCGCAAGTTGTCGGTCCATCGGGCCGGAGGGCGTCCTACGTTACGCTTGCCAAGACGCGGTCTCCGCTCCAGAACTCGTCTGCTCCAACGGCCATCGGTTCTGCGACATCATTACCCACTGCCACTTCAGTTCGCTAATCTGGCGAACTATGCCGGTAATTTTAGTTCTTTTGCGGATAACATCATTTCTGATTTTATGTATAAGAGTCTCCCAACATAGCACGCTCCATCGCTCGTTGAGTAACTTTGAATTTCTGAACCAATCCGCAGTCAGTGTCCATGTCTCATCTGCGTATGTTGGTATGGGTAGGACGTATTTCTCAAAGACTTTTGTCCTTAAGCGTTGCGGAATCGTCGACGTGAAGATCTGATGTAACTTGCCTGATGCCGCCCAGCCCAAATGAATCCTCCTACTAGCTTCCCTTCCGAAATTGTGCCGGTCAAGTTTTAGCCCAAGTAAACTTATTCTTGGACAATCTGGAGAAGGACGCCACCGACGCTTATCAGAAACGCTACCGGTCTATAATTCTTCAAGAGAGCTTTATCACCCTTCTTAAGAACGCTTGTGGACCACGCTTCCAGTGTAGTTCCCAGGTAGATGACGGCATTAAAAGAGCTCACCTAATGTCCTAAGGATGGGTTGTCCACCGGTGTTTAGGAGTTCTGTCGTAATACCGTCATCCCACGGGGCCCTTTCATTTCTCAGTTGCTTCAGTGCTGCACTAATTTCGCTAACGTCAACATCCGGCATATCCTACGTACAATGGTGCCTTAGTAGGGCACGTAGATCTTCGCTGTCTTCGGTCTGTACTGATGAGCGCTCGACAAATCCATAGAATTTCTCAACCTCTTCCAGGATCTGTTGGCGTAATGTGAGTAGTTGGCCATCTGCTATATTAAGCTTCACCAGAATGCTCCTTCCAAGTGGTTTTTGGAAAACTTTGGGCCCCCTGTTCTCCTTAATAAGGTCCTTAATTAACCTTGTATTGAAATAGTAGAATTCTCTGCGAACGAGTTTTCGTATCCGCTTGGAGAGAGCCTAATATTCCGGGTATGATAAGTTAAAGTCAAAATTCATTTATTTAAATTAGGCTTACAAAAAGCACTTATGAACGACAAAAATATACAAAAATTACATTACAAAAAAACAAATTTATTTCTTTGAACTGTTCTTTAAGAGAGTCACGTGGTCTAAGGTTGTAGATAAAAGCTCTTTTTGTAGCACAAATATTGTATCAATGTCGGCAGCCGTACCCCACAACGGTAGACCATACGACATTACATTATAAAATGACTAAAATAAACTAATCTTGCCGTTTTTACATCTGTTACGAGTTATCTTAGATATTAAAAGCTTATTGAAGAATTAACGACCCATTACGATATTGTGCCACATCTTCAAGTTATTCTCCAGAGTCATTATGATCCGTCTCGCGCATATGTTTGACGATTTCCAGCCCTCCGGGTTCCTCAAAGGCTTCAGCACCATAGACTACATATTACATACGCTGTGGCAGGTTATACAGAAGAGCGGAGAGTATAACTGACCATTATGTTTGGCGTTTGTGGACTATGAGAAAGCCTTCGATTCGATCGAGACTTGGGCTGTGTTTCATTCCCTCCAACGGTGCCTGACTTGACTACTGCTATATCGAATTGTTGAGATGTTTGTACGAGAGCGCTACTATGTCAGGCCGAGTACATGAAGAGCTTACCATTGGCTTATCATTGGCACCGAGGAGTAAGACAAGGAGATGTAATATCTCTGAAACTGATCACAGCTGCGTAAAAAGTTGCAGCTTTGTCCAAATGTCAATCAATTTGAGGACCTATTATATAAATTAGTGAAATATATAGGATGATAAAGGTAAAAATAAATAAAAGAGGGCGGGGCGGCATTTCTAAATTTTTGCCCCACCCAAAAAAATTGAAGATCCGGCGCTGATTCGGGATGAGGGCACTAGTAAAATTACCGGGTGTAAGATGCCTAACATCTGTTGACTCAGCTAGCAAACGCAGTGCGTCATTGATGGAGAATAATAACTGTATATCAGTTGTTGGTCTCCATCAATGCCGTTCTGTCATGGTCAGGCATATCACTTACCATCAGGTGAGCGTACACTTTTGAATATAAAAAATATCAATTATCGCACGCACACGCACACACACACACACACATACACACTCACACACGCACACACACTCACGCACGCACACACACTCACGCACACACTATGTTCAATATTATGTTAATAGTTTAAGGTTCAAAATGAAATGTATTTTCTAAGAACTGTTGTATTTTCATGAATTTTGATTGTTATTGCTGTTATTTTAAGCCACTATCAATATAATGTAAGGAAGAGCAGTGTCTCCTGATACAGGCACACATAATGAGCTTAAAAGGAGTCACTGAATACATGTTTAAGACTGCTTTACATTTGTTAAAATCAATAAATATTTATATTATTTATATTTATCTAAAGGTACAATATTAATTACGTAAAAAACTTACGAATATCATCATGTTAATCAAATTGGGGTAGGCTAACGACAAGCATGTGATAACTATTACATTGATGCCTCTGAAAATTCTCTCCCAGTGACCACGTTTTCTGAAATAAATATAAAATAGTTGATTACCAAAAAATTAGTTCTGAAATCAACAGCGATGTAATTATAGACAACTTTAAAATAATTATTTTGCTCTTAATATATTTGTTTATTTTTGTAGTCAATTATCAAAGTGGTATATCATATTAACCTCAATATTTTCCGTCCAACATAATGCCATATGCTCCTAAACGGTACCCAAAAGTTAATAGCAAATGTCACCGTCAGTATAATAACCAATAGAAATTGTAATATTATAGGAAACCTGAAAGGAAAACTTGTTAAAAAATCCAGCAACCTTGTCTGATTCACAGAAATATAAACAAAGAATCCTATACAAAGAATTTTCAATGTACAAAGCTAGCCGTAGCTCATTGGTGTGGACTGTTGCCTTCCGATCTGAAGTGTGCAGGTTCGAATCCTACAACATACCAATGTCATTTCGAATTTTCAAAATTATGTGTACGTTTATCCGACGCTCTTACGGTAAAGGAAAACATCGTGAGGAAACCAGCGCACACCTACGGAGAAATTCAAAGGTTGTGCGTGAAGTCTACCAATGCGCACTGGGCCCGCGCGTGGACGACTAAGTCCTATATACCCTTTAAGGGTAGGCTCGTGCCCCTCGGTGGGGACATCTGATAAGCTGATGATGATACAAAGCTAAGACTAAAATGTTTAGTGGAGATACTCACGTTTCTAGTGGCATGTGAATAGTAATGGGACTTCGACAAGATTCACCCCAGCCCCAGTAACCGAAGAATCCAGTTATAGTGACAGACACTACCACGATGCTCATACCTTTTAACAAAATAGCCTTTTCTTAATACACAACTTTGTTAGAGCATTACTTTGTTGAGTTAAATAAGATTTTTGGGACCATCATCCAAATTGCATGGTCAAAGCAAATTAAAAGTGCTTAAATGTAATGAGGCTTCAATTTCCAACTGGATCAGTATCGGAAATTTGTTACTATTTATTAATTGAAATTGAGTTTAACAGCAGCTAACACGCTGCCAACAGAAATATAAACAAGTCAAATCCTTCTATGAAACCCAGACCGGTAAAATAGTTATGCCATATAGAAATATACCTAGGTATCAGAGACCAAACAACTGTCATCTCGGGTGACGGATGTAAAGCAGTGTTAATACAAACTTATTTCTTGTCGTATCTACAGTCATAAGAGCAGGTGCATTACCCCCATAAGGTGATCATACAAATACCCAAGTTTACTTTAAAACAAAATAAACCAAGTTCACCAACACATCCTGCTCAAACTCGGAGGAATCAAAACTCCTTCGAGTGCTCATAAGAAAGAAAACTAGGCCAACGAAATGGACACTAAAGGTCACTCACCAATTTGTAGAACAATGGGGAAATACTGCGGCTTCTTCATATTATTCTCCACCGGTAGAGTAATGAACACACCGTCGATACTGTAAAGAAGAACCCCGCAAAACTGCACAAGGCCGTGGAAACTCTTAAATGCAGGCTTTTCACTTAAACTGCCTGCTTGTGCTATGCTATAGTACATTGCAGTCAGGACACAAATGGCTGAAAAGAGATTATCTTACTGCTGGTTCCTACTCTTCGGGTGTTGGATCCGTATATGAACCAGAGGCTCCTGAGGCAGAGCATATTATCATCATCATCAGCTCAAATGCCCCTCAGTGAAAACATGTAATGATGAAACATGAAATTTAAGTTACGAGCCTACCCGTACCCGGGAGTATAGGCCTTAGTCTTACACGTGGGCTCAGTACGGATTGGCCGACTTCACGCACAACCTCTGAATCTCATCGCAGATGTACGCAGGTTTCCACACGATGTTTACCTTCACCGTAAGAGCGTCGGATAACGTACATATAATTTTGAAAATTCGAAAAGACATTGGTAAGTGGCGTGATTTGAACCTGTGGCCTCCAGATCGCAAGGCAACAGTCCACACTTATGACTCACCGACGCTCGGTTATATTATCTCGTGCAATGACTTTGCACTATAAGGTATTTCTGTCTCACAAGAACTTTCATTGTTATTAGACAGGCTTTTCTATGAGCAAGTAAAATTGCCTTATATTCCAAATGCGTAATGTAGCTATTCACACTGTACCAAACCGATTATATAAATATTATGATGATATTATGTCGTGTGATAATGCTGCACTATGCAGTCGATATTCGAGTCTCACAAGAGCGTTCTTTTTTATTAGACAAGATGTTCTATAAGCAAGTCATATTGACTAAGTTTCTAAGTGTGAAATGTAACCATATAAAACTGTCTTATTTTAAGCTGTAATGAACCAAGTCCAATTGGTAATTATCAAACTAAAAATCATGAGATTTACCTACAAACAAATCCGCCACTAGACAAAATGTTGCCAAATATTTTAGGTTCCTTATCATACATAGCAGAAATAAAGGCAGCATTACGAAAACAATGTACATTCTTATTGAAAAATTCCATGTCTTGAATGATGAGGACACTGCTTCCAGAACCTAAAAATTTAGAAAATTTTGAGAATCGTCTTGTTTGTAAGAAGCGGATTTCCTAAATCTATATATTTATTTCATAACACAGGTTTACAGTGATTTTGGTGCCGCCAAAACAATTACTGATATTTAGTATATTGTGAACCCAGATTAAAAAGGCATACTTATTTTTCTAATGCTACGTGTAGTTTTCGAGATACTTGATATGAGTAAATTAAACAAAATAAGCAGTATTTAAAGATTTATTTGCGTATCTTTACAGGTATGAAGCTTCTTTTTCTGCTTTTCTTACTATATACATGGTCATGATACTCTCGTGTGATACTCCAACAATAATTTTTAAATCTACGCTTATAACCCATAGGTGTTCCCGGTACTTGAGTTTTTCTAGAACAAGACGTACAGTGTCATATTCCTCCTTCAGCTTTGTGGAGTGAGCGATGGGGACAGCTGCATATTTATTGCCAATATCTAACAAAACACTTTTGAAACTTCTCTTTGAACTGTCAATAAACAATCTCCAATAACGCTAGGTACCTCGGAAGACCCATTGTTTTCAAAAGTCCACCAATATCATACAAAAACAATATCGTTTCAGCGCTAAAGAAGGAAGATGATTCTTTCACGATTACGGGAAAATGACACTTTGTGCTGGGCGCGATTAGATTCCTCTCTTTAAGTCTGGATGCTAGTAGCTCAGACCTTTCTTTAGAAAGGTCAAGGTCTCTTATTAAGTCACTTAAATCGTTTTGAGTGAAAAGTACAGGCTCCGCTAATGACTCAAAATCACTGTCTTGTTCATTTAAGGTGACTTCCGGCATGTCTGTATCGGACAAATCTGTGGTACGGGCCTTTTAGCAGACGTCAAGTCAGAATATGTCATTTTTTTTCTATTTATGCCATGCAATTTCACATAGAAATAACAGTCGTCCAGATGGTTTTTCGGTTCTGATCAAATCATAGGTACACTGAACTTCAAATGTGCTCGTTTGCCACTTGTCCACTGTCTTAGATGTTCAACACACACAACTTGCACGCGATTGTTGGCACCCACGGCCTATTTAACTCCTTGATCTTGATGTTGAAATAGTCAAAATACGCCTTTTTCACGAAGGCCGTTATGGGTTTTCTAAATTTTTTTATTACATATATACCACAAATGTAGCAAAATGTATCCGGATTATTAATACAACTTCTCATAGACGAAGACATAATGATATAATTGAATTTATACACTAATTGACCAAATGCAAATACAATAAACGTGAGAAAATTGAATATTTTTTTAACTGAGGGTAGTTTAAAAACTACACGTAGGATTGACGTTTAAAAACTTGTTTACGACTCAGTATTGAGTCAGTTATCAAATTTATATTTAGGCTTGCCAGCACCAAAATTTTTTTTTTCAATTGTAGGCCTGAATAAAACAACCGACCAATTATTATTAATAACATAGCATAATAATTATAAATATTGTTGTAACAAAAGTCAATATTGAAATATCCTAGTAGATACTAGATATCTGCTTTTTTGTTCAATTTTCATCGTTTTTTCATTATATATTTGTGAAATTGATTGTCATTGAGAAAGTCCTGAGCTTAAGTAATAATCGGTTTTGCAACAAACGTGATCAGTTCATTGTTACTAAAATTCACTTAGCCAGTGGACTAATTTTCTATACTTTTGTTTCTCTAAAAGGTTTTATACTACACACAGTCTAGAGAAGTTGTTCATTAGGTTGTTGTAGAACGAAACACCCTAAAGCTGTACAGAAAATATCACTTAAGGGAAATTCTAAATTTTATCATACAGTCAGAGGATTAGCAAGTTGAAGTGGCAGTGGGCAGGGCACATAGTGCGTAGAACCGATGGTCGATGGGGCGGAAAGGTTCTCGAGTGGCGTCCACGTAACGGAAAGCGAAGCGTGGGCCGACCCCCAACCAGATGGACGGATGATCTGGTTAAGGTGGCGGGTAGCAGATGGATGTCAACTGCAAGGGATCGGTCCGCGTGGAAATCATTAGGGGAGGCCTTCGTTCAGCAGTGGAAATATTGGGCTGTAATGATGATGATGATGATGATCATACAGTAATACTTATGCTGCGACTTCCTGCAAAATTAAGTGCAGTTATTCCAAAATTGAATAAAATAGCTATTAAGACACAATCAATATGCCATATGGTGACAGTAAGCAAGATTTTTGACGTGGGTGCTTTAAGATGGGCTCTATGCCGTAGCGGCTAGTGCGTTCATCTAACGGCCTGTCTTAGTTATGAAAGTATGCCAATTTCTGGACATCAGATATATAAGAAAATATTAACTGTTATGCCTCTGCGTTTACAGATAAATATGTTTTTTCATGGTTCCGGCTACGTGATGGTTGTTATTAACCCTTTGAGCGCCAATGATGGTTTAAGGCGCCAGACACAATAGATTTGCCTTTTGTGTCTGGATTCCCGGCATTCAGTGGGTTAAAAACCCACCAGTTCCATTTATGATAGCATTACGGCCCATGACCCAATCTCTCCATAGTCTTATGGAAGCTTGTGCTCTGCTGTGGGACGTAATAGGCTGTATAATTGGTTTCATTGACTGAATTTAAAGCTTTTAAGTTCCAGTAGGAAAGATAAAAGACAAAAAATACCGCACCAAACTGATGTTCCTTCAATTTTAAATTTCAGCAAAAGACTTTCACTTCAAACTCTGAATACAATAAATCGGTACCTGTTTCAAAGTGTTTGCTATCATGATTTCGTAAATACAACAAGTCCCACACAGCTCGACGATTAAACATACGTCTATTGAATATCTGAAAATAAATAGACATATATTTTAGCCTTATTAATTTGGTTTTGACCAGTTCATAAAAATCTCTCTTTGACCTATAGCAGTCGAGTACTGTATATGTCCAGCCAGTGGCATACACTCCATGTATGGAAATAAGCAGTACATACCCTGTGCGTCCAGACAACCCAGAAAATCGCCAACATATTAATTTATTCCCACTTATTCGCCCATTTTCCTCAACAGTTTTGAAACCATAGGCGATCTGCTGTCATCAACAGCACTCAAATTGACAAAAAAATAATTCATTGTTTTTGCAATTAGTGTCACTCACTTTGCATATACCCTACTCATAATATCTGTGCACGTTACTGTATCCAGCAGTGCATAATAGATAATAGCCTGGTTCATCGTCTTAACGTGCCTTCCAAAGCCCATAGGGACTCGAGATGTCATTTTTCAGTTACTCATCCGAAAGACAACCATAGGTGACTTGTGCAATCGTCAACGGAACGCCGATACGTCGTTGAACTTTATGCATCGTATAGTGTTTCTTAATATTTCGCTTATGCTCGAGGCTGAGTTAACTAAGCAGGTTAAGAGCTTCTAAACCAATAACCTAGTTAGTGCATAAACTATTAACAAAACATGGCTACTCTAATAACGTTGCCCTCTAATTTAATAGCATCAGTTCGAGGGCTTAAGCGTCTTGCCTCCGAAGTTAGTTAAAGCTATTATGAAATTTAGATCTTAACGTCTAGGATATACGTGTGCATATTTGACATAACTTGATGTTATTATCATAGATAATCGTATAGATCTGTGTCTAGGCAAACGTTAGGTAAGGCGTCATTTAGTCCGATGAATTTCAAAAGTGGAAGGTAAAAGACCAGGATATCTGACGCAAATTGGGGGATATTCAGCATTGAACTGGGATAGATTTATAAGAAGAACATCTGGATCTCCCTCAACGGATAACAGTTGAGAAACCCTCGACATACAGAGTGACCGGGAGAAACCTGATAACTGACACTGAACTGACAACACTAAGTTGTCTTTTATAGGCTAGGCAAACGAGCTAATGTTTCACCTGATGTTGAGTGATATCCATACCTAAATACTCGTACTTCTAAGGAGCAAGGAGTGCGTAACTTTATAAAGGACAATATAAAAAGTATACATTGGGAGGGGGATTACTAATTTGAATTCGCATTGTTTCTCGCCGGTTTTCAGTGAGGCTATGGTACAAATTATAAACAAGAGAGAATGAAAGATTGCCATCATAACAACGCCAAGCTTATGCATAGCCAGTTCATTTCATTCATTAAATTTACCTGAAAGCTTTGCTGTACTTTCTACAACATTTAAGAGGCCCTGTAGCTACTGCTGCTTCAACCAAGTCAGGATAGGTCAACCTAGGTACACGTAACCTCACGTACAGCTTCTGAGCTGATGACACAAGCATCTGAAAGGAATGAATCGTTCCCTTATAATCCATGATTTCGTAATCATATCGTTGCAACTTCTGTTTTACCGTCTTGTTGGAGGAATAGCAATCTTCTATATAATTAATCATTCAACGTATATTTTTAAGGCAATCTAGAAAAAGGCATCCTAGCAAAAAAGTCAGTATAATAGATCAAGAACCAGAATCTAATCAATTCATTATTCTTTGGAAAATGAAAAAAGTTTCAGATGTCTTTTTGAATAGATTCAATATCCCGGTTGCCCCTATTATGCAACAGTGAAAGTGAGTGGTGAAAACAACACGGTCCTAGAAAAAAAGATACATTGTAATTCGTAGAAGAAACATACTTACATACATTGTGTAGGGTACCAGCATTCCTACAATCAATGTGACAAACAAAGAAGCCCATAGACCGCCACGCATGTAACCTTCGTGCATGCTGAGGATTCCTGCGCCGAGGCAACCCTTCACTAGATGTGAAGTCGACTCTAATATACTGAAAACAAAAACAACATTTTAAGATATCGCTTACATTCTTGAAGTAGTTGTTCTCTCTACTTTACGAATGTAATCCGAAATATCGTAGTCTGCTGGACATAGATATTCCCCATTTTGCTATCCTGGTACTCCGCTTTTCTCATCCAGACTTCAGCGACCATTTGTCAGTTGTCCTTCCATCCAACCAATCTGCGATGGGTTACGATCCAATATCCTCATAGCTAGGCTATGTGAGAAGGCATGTGGACACATGTGGTGAAATGTTATAGGCTAATGATGTGAAATGATTCATAAATATGGAATAAAGTACGACTGCGAAATGCTAATTTGATAAATAATCAATTAATATCCTTACTTTGTAGAGTATACATTCTGCCTTTCTAATGTAAAATCATAATCCAGTCTCTCAGCTCCCGGATATACTTCATGCAGTCCATCTTCGGAACTGCCACTTTTATCTAGATAATCGGACAGTTCCCCCTTCAGAGTATAAAGCGATGCAACGTCATCCATCTGAAAATTATAGGAAATCTCTTACAGTCTTGATTTCATAGAATTTTGTTAGGACCTTTAATAATTAAATTTCTTCTTCATCATATCTCTTTGAGCCGACGAGTTATGATTGTTTAATCATTAGGTGTTTCAGTGAAAGCTAAAAAATATTTGATACATTTTCGTATGCTTGGTTCGGACATTGTGATGTCCGAATCGGCTGAATCGCCTCGCCTGTTCACAATTTCAATTGTCAAAATCGTTTCATACTTAATCTTGTCAAAATTATGCTACGATTTTACTTTTCGTTGTATAAGTTACATCATATTAAAAGGTTTTATTTATCTAAGTTAATATTATGTCCCCTATCTACTTGCTCATACCATTTCATTTGTCGTAGACGAACTTCCATTCTGTAAACAAAGAAAAACATACACAAATCCGCATATCAATGATTAATGACGTTAACGCTTAAAGAAGTTCTTGCTAACTAGCGCCTTTCCAAATTAGGGCAACTAAGTAAATACTGAAATCTAAACTCACTGTTGCAATGAAAAATCTAATATTTCGCTTACAAACTGTCAAAAAGCTCACGAGAACTCTTATTACTCAAAAATTTTTAAGGGCTTTTGAAATTCCTAGGCCGCTTTCCTTGATTAACCTTTCATGCATTCACTCAGTGTAATAGATTTGTGTGTTGATTTTTAAAAAACACTTTGGAACTATAGATAGCTTTCGTCGTATTTGTTTACTATGGACGACAAAATTGTAGAATCAGTTGCTGCCGGTGATATTATGTTCAGAGCAATACGACCTGGCGTCCTTCAAAAAAATAACGTATTGCTATTAGAAGGGCCGGCAACGCATTTTAATGCCGTCTGGTATTACAAATACACTTGGGCGGTGGACTATGGCAACATTGATCACCCCCATTAAAGAAGTAAAAATAGGCCTCAAACTGTTAGACTTTTATGGTCAGTTAATTTCAAAAATAAGAAATGGAGATAATGGTATTTTCTGTAGCCTGCTTTTTCTAGGACCTTACTTAAACGAAATGTGTACCTTCTTTTCGGAGGCCATCTTGCTCACTGAGCAAGAAATCACTACGTTATAATCTTGCTATTAATAACGTCTTTGATAATTTTTAATTTGTCTATAATATTATTTATTAGCCAGTGTAATCACAAATCCAAGTTGTCATTATTGTCAAATATGACACGGGAGAAATGCAAAATTTTAAGTTCCGTTACTTTAAAATATTTAATAACAAATTAATCTGTAACATACAATCTAAGGTTTTATATAAATCAGCTCTAAGCTCTTATGCAGCCGAAACAGTGCTTTTCAAACTACGGCCATTTTGTAACAGCTTAACAGAGGCAACCAACCAAAGAACCAAACAATGTTTACCATTCTGACCCATAAAAATGGGTCAGAGGTTTGATGACTGCGATTCATAAACACAAAGAAACTACAAGTCGTGCGTGATATATATCGCTTTTAATGTAACATAATTTCTGTGAGTACAAGTTTTTATTTAGCATCTCTTACAACCAGGTTTTTCTGTCTCCAATGGTACTCCTTTTGTGCTGCCAGTGTTCTCATGATGACCACAATCGTCTTCCTCTTTACGATCGTCACAAGAATCTTCCTTTTCTTTTTCTTCTTCCTCGCATTCATATTTCACTTCACATTGGTCTTCACACTCGTCTCTTTTTTTTCCGTTGTATTTATCATTACAAATGTCTTCGCATTCGTCTTTTGCGTCACAATTTAAAGACCTCAACAGACTTTTTACAACTGGTATCTGAGCTGCGCTGTCACCAGCTTTAGGGATTTCAACCCTGTCCTGATCTGCACGATCTTGTCTATCTTTCTTTTCCTCATTTTCATTTTCATCTCTTCTATCCTGATCTTGTCTGTCTTGTTGTCCTTCTCTTTCTTTTCTTTGATGATTTTTCTGAGGGTTTTCCCTTTTTTCTTGGTTTTGCTCTTCTTTATTGTCTTGAGTCCTAAGTCTTGGTCGATATTCATGTTCTTTCAAATGATAGTAACGATTCCTATTATTTCTTCCTCGATTCTTACTGCGCTCTCGTCTATCGACATCTCTATATCGGTCCCTTACCTTGTTTCTATCCTTATCATAGCGGTCTTCAAGCCTTTGATCCTGATTTCTGTCATCCCAAAAATCCCTATTAATTCTGTCATCCCGGTCGTTATCATATGTGTCCCTTTCATCTCGGTACCTTATGCGTCGGTCCCTATTCCTGTCATCTCTGTATCTGTTGTACCTGTATCTATTATTACGTGGTCTCCTATTTCGGTTATTGTCGCGGGGTCTTCTGGATTTAAAGGAGCTTGCTGCTTCTTGGACAGACTGCAAAAATAGATAAGTTTCGATTTAGAGGTAGCGTATTCTAACAATACTAAATTTGCATCCAATGTTCTTGTAAATGATAATAGACAATTCTCTTATTTAATAATCTATTAAATAAGAGAATAAAATATATACAATATTCTATAAAGTAAAATCAAAATTGACCTGTTCTAATTTCTTTAGCAGTGCAAATGGCAGTAGGTTTCTGCTGCCCTTTTCATCAGATATATCTCGTTCATAAGATTTATCTTCCAAGCCAGCTACAGCGTTATCAAGAACAAGCACCACGGGCTGGTCATTATTAGATGCTTTTTGATAGATACGTGACCAAAGACCATCAGCTGCAGACGAATCAGGTAACTGCAAAAAAATAAAATTAAATGAAATAAGGCAAATGTAAATTATTTGACCAGTGTGTGTTGCCAGTTATGACATTCGGAAGCGGAACGTGGTCGATCACTAAGGGCCTATTGAATAGACTCAAGGTTGCTCAGCGTGCTATGGAGAGGGCTATGTTAGGTGTCTCCCTACGCGATAAAATCCCGAAACGAGGATATCCGTAGGAGAACTAGGGTGACCGACATAGCCCAGAGGATTAGCAAGTTGAAGTGGCAGTGGGCAGGGCACATAGTGCGTAGAACCGATGGCCGATGGGGCGGAAAGGTTCTCGGGTGGCGTCCATATAACGGAAAGCGAAGCGTAGGCCGACCCCTAACCAGATGGACGCATGATTGGTTAAGGTGGCGGATAGCAGATGGATGTCAACTGCTAGGGATCGGCCCGCGTGGAAATTATTAGGGGAGGCCTTCGTTCAGCAGTGGACATAAATAGGCTGTAATGATGATGATTATGATGAAGGCAAATATATACAAGCAGTTTACAACGACGAGTAATCATTACGTTAATTTATGACCACGGCTGTTCTTCCCACTAATGTATTTTTTATTTAAAAAATATTTTATACGCGTTAGATGGTCAAAGAATTACTGGGGATTATGTGTCCGCGATAATAATAGATTAAATTTCAAATTACTTTCTAGAGCTAAGTCATTGATCAATTGGGTTTTAAGTAGTGTTGACCGGATTAAAAGAACGGAGAAAAACCCTGATTTCCATGAAAAAGTCCTAAGACATTTTTATCTCTAGCTCAGAGGGTTGTGTCAGCGGCATGATTTAACTTTTAATTAAATACATCTTTAAAATGTCACCCTTATTCCCACGACAAATCCTGAAATATGGTAATTCTACATAAAAAAGTATATGTGGAATGCTGAGTCCAAATACAGGCACAATAAAAATAACCTAAAAGAAAATACTTATACTCACGTTTATAGCAACAGCAAACAATAAGACAGAAACTTTAAAGAGATTCGCGGTCACCATTTCTACTTCACTGTATGGCGACAACGAGAAAAGTGAATCTCAAATCAATTTCCATTTTCACGTAAACTACACGCTTCAGTAAACTACAGTCGAAATTAATTAAATCTAACTCGCGTTTGTAATATCCTGTTTGGGTTTTGGAAAATTAACTGTCGGAAATTGGAACTTACGTAAGCAGCACACAGTGGAAATGCGCCAGTTATTGTTAAAGTGTATTAAACTCTCTCACGATTCCATAAATAGAATTCATTTCTAGATAATGTTTTACAGCACCTATGATAACAATATATTATCGGTGCATCGGAGTATCGGTGCCTCATTGGTGTGAACTGTTGCCTTCCGATCTGGAGGGTGCAGGTTCAAACCCCGCCGCGTATTATTGTATTTTCAAAATTTTATGTACGTTTATCCGACGCTTTTACGGTGAAGGAAAACATCGTGAGGAAACATGCGCAAGCCTGCGAATTTTTCAGCGAAGGTTCAAAGGTTGTTTGTGAAATCGGCCAATCCGCATTGGGCCCGGGTATACACCCTTTACGGGTAGGCTCGTGCCCCTCGGTGGTGACGTATAATGAGCTGATGATGATGAATGTTAAACAGACCACCAAAGATGTTCTAGTTATTCCTACAACCTTGCGCAATTCACTGCTGGAAACAATTCTCATCCATTTTAGACCATATATTGAGATGACTTAGGTTGCTGGTGGTAGCTAGATGACTTATCACCAGTGACCTAAATCATCGGGCCGGAGGGCATCCTACGCTACGCTTGCGAAGATGTGGTCTCTTCTCCCGAACTCTGTTCTAATACTCAACGCTCAGTTGCGTATGTAGCACCAGTGGGATGTATTGGTCACTTGACTTTCGTCTCTACATCATTAAAATAAGACATGTTTTGTACCTATCGTCATTACTGTCAATCTTCAACTGTTAATCTGGCTCAATGTCGTCAAGCCAAAACGTATTCTGTTGACGAACTTGTATGAAAAGCAACTATGTGATTGGTCGGTTATTGGAAGTGTCGGTGAAGCCATGAAGACAATCTGCAGCCAATTGCGATAAATTCATCCGAAAAAATATTGACTCTACCTGGCCTTCGGTATTCTCTACATTTTACGATCATCACTTGGGAAACATTCCACTGCATTGGACATCAGTTTTTCGCATTACGTGCTATGTGTTTTCCTACTGATGTCCTAATTAAGGATATTTTCTTGTTGAGGGCACGATCTTCCCACAAAAGTTGGACAAGATTTATCGAATGATGATGAATCAGATAGACAGAAAATAATTTTTAAAAATGATATTTTGGTGTATGTACCGTATATAAATAGTGAAATCACACCCATTAATATTTGCAAGACTAGGTTTTAAAATGGTTCCCATTTTAATAAATAATAATAATAAGCGCGTAGGGACGTGACGACCCCATCGCCCGCTGGTGAGTTTCACCAGTGCAGTCAGTCACCGCAGGGCAGCTTGTGGCGAGCTGTTGGTGCGTAGCGACACCACTGACCCGACGGCCCCCGAGAGTGCACACTGACCATCTCTGGCCCTCCAGAGTGGACACCCAAGGTCAGGGCTCTCACCTCTGGCTTGCCTTCATTGGCTGTCCAGAGTGAGGTTGCAAGAGCTACATGCTCGAGGGTGGAAGTGAAAGATGCATAAGTCGAGAGTTGGTGCAGTTTGTCTACGCAGAAAGCATTGTACACCTCTCGACACCCTAGCCGCCTGCGCCGGTGTTGCGTCTCAGGCATTACGCCGCATAGTGGACGCCTATATAGCGGGTAGCAAGTCACCGTCTGCCTTAATTTTCAAGATTGAGACATTTGATTTGGCAGGCGCCCTGCTGTCTCAATCAATAGCCCAGAAACTAGACCAGCAATTACCCTACCCATAGCCCAAATTTATTTTTTCTTTTCATATTTCCAATAGTCCTTGCACCAAGCGGGTGCTCGCTCTGTGTGTACTTCCATAGTGCAAGCAGAGCGAGCGGCCGCTCGGTGTACACACATCAACCTATATTTTGTCTCACAAAGCCTCTACGTGTTGGACTCATGTCCCCACGCAAGCTTCAAAGGACCGGTCTATGAACCGTGAACTCCTAACAGAGACTACAAATAATAATAATATTTATTTTTCCAAAAAACAAACCAAGTCCCATATTACATTTCAGGCTTATTCACATGAATTAGTTTTATAAATCAAATAACAAATGAAATCATTAATTACAAAAAAAAGTATTATATAATAAAATTGGAACTTTAAGGACCGATTCTTTAGCAGCGGCCACTGCACTAGGCTTACACCTGAAACGCAGGAACCCTAAACGAATACATAATTGTATTAACAAAGGCTGGCTCGGTAAACAAACAAATCTATTTAAGGGAGCAGTTAGATGAGGAATGGAGAAAGATATATCTATAAAATAATAAAAAAAAACACAATGAACTCTAAGGTAGTATATGTCAGACTGAATGTGTGTGTGTGTCTGTGTGTGTGAGAGAGGGTGTGTATGTGTGTGTGAGAGAGAAGAGATAGTGTGTGAAAGGTAAGTGTGATGGGCAGATTTGTTATTACTAATAAACAGTCAAAAGTATATTTTCAAGTTCCTCATAGTCCACAAGTATTTGGTAATGGTTTTCTTAAATTGGGTTGCGGATAAATTTTTAGTTTCTTAAATTAAACTGACTATTTTATTATACACGAAAGTATGGGAATACGGAGGAAATCATCTAGCAAACTTTGTGTAAGTATAAGGCAAAGGAATTTGGTAAAGACGGCGTAACGCTAGAGTTTTAAAGTCAGGAGAGTTGGTGATTGACTTATGAAATGACACTTTGAGATTGACACTTTTGTTATAAATAGCTGTCGTACCCGTGCCGCACCACTTTCACTGTACAGGGCATTTGTGGAATATCTAAAAGGCTTACTGAGCATTACCTTAAGCACAGCGCGTTGGGCTCTTTCCAAATCTAATAACGTGCTTTTAGACATGCCTCCCCACGCAGAGGGGATACATATCAGGGGATCATTTATGTATTGATTCGGTGCTTCTTAAAGACAGGCAGATCTGAATATTTCGATGTTCCTCTAAGTATGCGGCAGAAATTATCTGCTCAATTATAAGTAAGAGATTTTGCCATGGGTACAGTATTGATTCCGTGTTAGGATCTATCTCTGGCTACTTTACTAATGACTTATTGATTCCGTGATCTCTTACTTTATTATGACTCAACTCGAAACCTACAACTATAGCTTAAAGCGCAAATCGTCATAAAGACAATATGTCAATGTTTAGTTAGACCAAATACTACCAACAACATTCCGCTGAGCAAAGTGACAAAGAAGAAGGTGGTATATTATTTTGACGTTCATAAGTCTCTCTCTCCGTCTCCACAATTTGATAGGTAATTAATCTTTTCATACGTATATATTACCTACTCTCAACGACACTACAGCCTACAGCTAGTGGTCGTTGCCTACTCTGGTCTAAATTTAATGAATAATTTTGGACCTTTAAACTTTCACATAAAAATCAAATTCAATATCATCATTGTTTATTTTTAAGTGTTTAGGGTGTAATATATTTTAGTTAAATTTGAAATTGTTAATATCTTAAATAACATAATTTATTAGTTTAAATATATCTCCATAAACATCAGTCATTTAATATCAGAATCTCCAATTCGGTGGCATAGTTCTTCCACACTTCGGCTTTTTTCTACAAGGGTCTCGACGTGGTGGTGGAGGGCATAGGTTCAGGTTGTCGAAAACTTGCTGACAGTTTATCGGACAGGAGTATTTCTTGGGCGGACATTTCCGTACACAATCATCGACTTTACGGCAGCGGGACCGTAGAGCTGAACGTAGCGCATGTTTCGTGGGCTTCAGACGGTCATCAATGCTTTCACTCTTGCCACTTGATATCACTTTCTGGAAAATAAAATGAAATACTATAGAAAGCTAGTGTTCTTTTTGGGGTTTTACTCTAATTGAATCTTCGATAGATTCTTTGCCTACATCTTCTCGTAGAGATCTCTTTGTTTAATTCCGTTTTAGCGAGAAGCTAGCACATGCAGTCTCATACAGCAAAGCTACGGGGAGATCTGATTGGAATGTTACCCACCACGTAATCTGAATGCGTTATTCAAAAGTCAAAAACATTTATTTCAAATTAGGCTTACAAAAAGCACTTATGAACGTCAAAAAATATACAAAAATATAATAAAAAACGGTTAAAATACTAAACTAAAAATATGAGTTTTGATGCTTTGAAAAAAAGCGCTTCAGTGGTTTGGCCTGTTGAGAAAGAAGCACTCAAGAAAACTCAACAGTGTAGCCTTTTGTAAAAACAATTCCTTAATGTAACAATAAACACTGAAATAGCTGAGCAGTTTAAGACCACGGATTTTTATCATATAAGTATTCGTCAATAGTGTAGTACCCTTTTTTAGAAAGGTGTTGTTTGATTCTAACTTTAAACATATCAAAGGGCAACTCTACAATATTTTGCGGTACCTTATTAAAAAACTTTATACATCGTCCTATAAAAGATTTACCTATTTTATGTAGTCTCAAGTCCGGAACAGCAAGTTTGTTTTTATTCCTAGTATTAAAATTGTGTGAATCACAATTTTTCTTAAAGGTGTTATAGTATTTACGAACATAAATTAAATTTTCATAAATATATTGCGATGCTAGAGTCATTATATTTATTTCTTTAAAGAGTTCCTTAAGAGAGTCACGTGGTCTAAGGTTGTAGATAAAACGAATAGCTCTTTTTTGTAGCACAAATATTGTATTAATGTCGGCAGCGATTTATTGGTGAAAGGAAGATTTTAAGGAACTGAATAAATTGACTGAAAACATAAATACCTCAAGAATAAAAAATTTAAGAAGCAAAGTTTGAAGATGGTCAAGGGTTTACTGCGGCTAACTGTATCTAAAAGAAATAGATTCAGTATAATCTTACCGCGATAGTTTTCAAGTTAATATATCGGGGAAACTATATGATATTTTATAAACGATTCTTGATTGAATCTTCCTTGCTCTTTAAGTTTATATTATAAGATCCCAATATAATATAATATAACTTACAAAATAAACTTTATTGTTAAATCTAATTAAGTACATAAATCATTCTTTAACTAAAATATATTACACCCTAAACAATTAAAAATAAATAATTAAAACTAAAAAATATAATTAAAGGAAGTCCCTTTCGGCAAGGTTCCGAAAATACTGGCAGCGTTACCCCTTTGGATTGCCAGACTGATTCTTTGTCCAAGGTAGCTGCCAGATCTTCGGTCACCTGTGATGTCGACTAACCTTTTGGAAATTTCCTTGAAAAGCCTCAAAGCACTAGTACCCCACGGACCAAGGGTCTCGACAAAAATCAACTTACTTTTAACAAATGGTATAGAAAGTATGCATCATCAGTATCATGACCGTGTCTATCATCAGCTCTTTTCATAGGTTCGTAGTCTTCATCATCATCGATAAGGCCACCATCATCTAGTTCAAGAAGCTCATCGAAATCAGATCTCATATTCTTGCTAAGGTTGACGAAGACCACAACCGGTTTGGACGATTGTCTCCC
The DNA here is from genome assembly GCA_019425675.1 of Leucinodes orbonalis. Taxonomy (NCBI): domain Eukaryota; kingdom Metazoa; phylum Arthropoda; class Insecta; order Lepidoptera; family Crambidae; genus Leucinodes; species Leucinodes orbonalis. The sequence goes on along the minus strand of PQWD01009671.1, from coordinate 33,346 downwards.
AAAGAGACGAATAAGAACATCTGCAGCATTTTGCGACGACTTTGGAGGATGAGCATTCTGTAAAAATGCACTTCATAAGAATTTGACTATTCCCAGTACTTCAATCAGATTCAAAGTGTGTACGAGTACACTAGATTTGTTATTTTTAAAGCATTTCCTTTTGATTCTAAATACTTTAACAAGTCTAAACGTTCTCGAAAGTATGTAGTAGAAAGTAACTGTAAATTTTAATTCTTAGTAGGAACTACTTTTTCGCTTACCCATAATAATAACATTATTGAAAATTTGGCTCAGTTATTATATTTTTAAATGAGTCAATACAAAAGCCTAACACACAGGTGTATACTTACTATTGTAATCAATAAATATATAAATTGAAATGCAACATATTGCACTGCTCCTGTCAACATTTTGTGCAGAACTGCAGTTCACTATTGTTTATGATTAAAGGCTATGGATTGGTGCATTTAATCGGCGAATGTTAATTCCGCTACAGTATATGTATTTCAAGTAAAATGGTAGGTATAAATAATTAAACCAGTTCTAAGTAAGCAAAAACGTCAGTATAACTTAGTTATTTAATAAACAATTTGAAAGTCCAGCATTGGAATGCGGTAGGTTGAAGAAATGGAATTCATAAAACAATCGTACTAAAATGCTCTATATTAATATACATTAAATCGTATTTATAAAAAAAAAATTCTACATCCCAATAACAATTCACGACTTTATAGCTTAATTTTTTATGCCATTTTTATTACAAACTTAATGTAAAAAAAAGAATGGAATTTTTTTTTATTCTTTTTTTTTATTTAAACTGAACTTTGACATATAAGAGCTGCCTATAATGCTACCTCTATTTGAAATAGGTATCCGATCTGACATCATGCGTCACACACGTTCACACAAGTACACTTTACTCTCACATAAACCACAGGTATAGAGTATGTAGTATAAGTAGTACATTTATTTTGAATATTGTATACTAACATATATATTTTTAATATTTACGTATTATAGCGTGGACATATTATGTTTTTAAAATTATTTTAATGTATATGTTTGTTTATAGTATTGTTATATTTATTATATTTCTTATATATTATTTTAAGCTCCGTGTCTACAGCACCGATACCGACCGTGCGCCTATTCATCCGGGCTCACTAAAAATCGGCGACAGGGTCCGCTCATAGGGGCCCCTGGCTTATGCTGAGTGAGTCCATTTAGTCTAGACGTCGTAGCACGCCACATATTTGTTAATCATAAGTTTGTAGTAAAATTGTATATACATAGTTCATTTCTCACATTAATTAGTTGTAATATGCGATGTTTAGATTTAATAAATGCCTTCTTTCTCTTTCTAAATAAAAATGGAATTATTATACAATACATACAAATACATACTCGTACATCACGCCTTATTTCTTTTGCATAAAAGAAATATCTTACCTTTACATGTATGTACCGCATTTACACACGAGTGTGCTGAAGACGAGTCCACTGGTGGACCTAGGTCTCCCCCATTTTGCGCCAGACATCCCGGTCCTCCGCTTTTCTCATCCAGCTTCCAGCAGCGTCCTTTCGAAAATCGTCGGTCCATCGGGCCGGAGGGCGTCCTACGCTACGCTTGCCAAGACGCGGTCTCCACTCTAAAACTCGTCTGCTCCAACGGCCATCGGTTCTGCGACATACGTGATCTGCCCACTGCCACTTCAACTTGCTGATCCGGCGGGCTATGTCGGTAACTTTAGTTCTCTTATGGATTCATTTTATTCTGAACTTATCCCTAACAAGCATAGCTCGCTCCATTGCGCGTTGAGTGACTTTGAACTTGTGAACCAATCCCGCAGTCAGTGTCCATGTCTCAGCTGCGTATGTTAGCACGGGTAGGACGCATTGCTCAAAGACTTTGGCTAAACGTTAAATTGTTATTGGTTCTGTGATTTGAAGGCATGCAATAACATGCCTTAGCTTGCAAACAACTTGTTTTGATGTCAAAACAATACCTCATATTTCTTGTTGAAACTAGTTAGAATTTTACACATTTATCTCTTGGTTTACCTGTTTTGTAAGTTTTCCTCAATAAATTAAACCAAGTAAATATCGTTTCTTTATACTTTGTCGATGTAGTCAGCAATATTCTTGATTATCAAGTTGCAACATTTATTTAGGTTATTCAAAAGTATAGGTTCCTTTGTATTGCACACATGATATGAAGTTTCTTAAATATCGAGTCAATAAATCAATAAACCAAAATTTAACATCCCAGGTATCTGGGGGGTTACCACAATCTCTTATAATAATATTACAATCAACGGTGGATCCAGGGGGAGGGTCATGGGGGTCATGACACTCCCTGAGCTATTTTTATCTACTATACTAACGTACACCAACAAAATACCTTATAAGTTCTTAACTCGACTACTACTATGTGACCCCCTCCTGGCGCCTAACCTGGATCCGCCCTTGATTACAATATCATTACTTTTCCTTTTCTGGTAATGAAGGGCTCACGTATTATTACAGTACTCCTGGTTTTAAGAGATGGTGGTAACTCCCAGGCCTTCTTACACAGCATAAGCTATGACAAGATTGTTCCGTTATTCATCAAGCAGGCCTAATGCTGATCGGTGTGTGTTAACAACAGCCTAATAGGTACCGGTAGTTATAAGTACAAAGCCATCGCAGTAAAAAAGAGCGTCGGTGGCTCACTGAAGTGGAATTTGGCCTTCCGATCTGGAGGGCTCAGTTTCAAATCCCGCGACGCACGTGTTTTCAAATCATCTTAATTATATGTACGTTATCCGATGCTCTCATGGAGAAAGAAAACATCGTGAGGCAATCTGCGTACGCCTGAAGAAATTCAAAAGTTGTGGGTGAAGTCGTCCCATCCGTACTGGGCCATCGTGAACTACTAAGGCCTATATTCCCTTTACGGGTAGTTCGGTTGTATGAGATGAATTACTGAATAATGTGATAAATTACTTAATTTGACGACCCATTTGGTGTTGCGGTTGAGAGGTCGACTGCAACACCAAGGGGTCCGGGTTCGATCCCCGGTCAGTACAAACATTTGTGTGCATGAACATGTCTGTTTGTCATGGTCTGGGTGTTTTCTATGTATAATATGTATGTATTTACAAAAAATATATATTAGTATATTTATACGTTGTTTAGTACGTTTAGTACCCATAATACAGGCTTCACGCTTAACTTGGGGCTAGGTGGCGCTGTGTGAATGTCAGTGGATATTTAATAAAGTACAACGCCGTAGGGTAAATATCGAGAAATTTACCTAATTTCTAACTATTTAGTTTCTAAAACTAGAGCGCGATATACTACACTATGCCGAGAAATAGGTTCCTATAAGAGTTACTTTGACATTCTCAGAAGCCACCGCACTAAAATTCTCGAACGTACGACGCCATTCTGTGTCACGGAATGCCTTTGAGCCATTAAAATTTGCTATCTTTGTGTTCAAAAACAGGAAGACACCAATGTGTCAATTTCATGTTAAATTTTCTACTTTGAAGTAAGATTAAGATATGTGTTATTTGTGTATAGATAAGCAGTTTTGTTTTCCCATACTAATCGTTAGGAATAACTTATGTTCACAGACATCCACTCAGCGCCATCTTCTCAATATAATACATACATAAACCTGTATTTTGTTTTAATAAATTCATTACATACATAGTTTTAAAAAGAACACCTGTTCATTTCAAACGTCGTTCCAAACACATGTTTAATTGTAATGCATATGATTGTACTGCCCGGAAATAGAGCCTGTAGCTATTGTTGTATTAAAGACATAGATAAGTAGATATTTTCCAGGGTGTTCCCCGCGGTATAAGACATTCTCCCGCAGTAATACATACAAAAAGCACGCAGCCTGCGCGACGTTAACTGCGCGCCACGCATTGGTTTATTTCCTACAATTTTTATTTTTCCAAATTAAAAGTAGCCTTTGTTTTTCCTTATAACATCAGCTATATGCCAAAAAAATCCCATTCAAATCGGTCCAGCCGTTTTAGAAATGACCTGGAACAAACAGGCAGACGGACATACAGACAAATATTTTATTAAATGAAGAAAAATGTCGTTATTTTAATATCACATACAGACACTCCAATGTTATAGATTAGTCATGAAGATGCTGTACTTAAAAATCCTCGTAGCATATTAGCCAGAGATTTTACCTCCTGTCTCACTTTTCAGCCCAGAGAACACAGCTATACTAAAAACATGAAAATCCACACCAGTAAATATAACTGCGCAATTCGCTAAATGTCTTAGGTCTTTCCTAAAAATGTGACATTTATCCCTCCATTTAGACTGGGTTTACGTATCTGCAAGAACGTGGTATCAATGTAGATTGTTTTCCTATAATGTTCCACATGAGCGCACTGCAAATGTTAGGCCAAGTTTAGATAGTAAAACCTTTGTCAAAATTAGGCTTTATTATAAAAACTTTAAAGAGCGTCGGAGGTTATTGAAGGCGCCTTCTATCCGATGTTGTTACGTTGAAGGAAAACATCGTGAGGAAACCTGCACGCCTATGAAGAAATTCAAAGGATATGCTTGAAGTAGGCCAATCTGCACTGGGCCGCGTGGACGACTATACGGGTAGGCTCGTGCCCCTCAGTGTAAACGTAGAGTGAGTTGATGATGACGATAAAACATATAACTACTTCTGTGGTCTAGTGCGTTCAGTAATGATTATGATCGCTGCGTGATTCGGGGGTCATACGAGTAGGTTTGAATCTCGCGAGGAGACCACTTGTAAAAGACACTTTGTGCGTTTTATTCCTTTTATAAAAAGGGGAACTATTAAAAATACGAGAGCTTAGCTCTTGCCAAATATTCATGGGGTGTGGCATAACCACTATACAAAAAAAACTTCATGGTGCAAAGGCAGTGTTGTGTGTTGGTAGATGAGTAATTTTTTACTGTTGCTTTTTTATGTTATAAGTGTTTAGAACCTTCAGGACGTTAATGGTAAGTGTTACGCCTGACCATAACAGAGCGGCATTGAAGGAGACCAACAACAGAAAGTTAAAATTATCCGTCTATGCCGCACTGCGCCCACCAGAGACAACAGATGTTGTCTCTGGTATCGGTTTTCCTCATCCCGAAACACAAAAGTTCATAACAGTCCTGTATCACGGGATCTGGCACTGCGGTGGTATTTACCTCAGTACCTACTCAGTATCGAGTCTACCACCTAGTGGTGCTGCATTTTAGAATATTTCAAAAGAACTTGGCCACATTTTGCACTAAACTTACTGTATAATGCTCCAACAGCAATGAATGAAATATATTATGCTCCAATGAAATATTGATTATAATTATACGTCAATGCCGCACTGCGCCCACCAGAGACAACAGATGTTGTCTCTGGTGTCGGTTTTCCTCATCCCGAAACACAAAAGTTCATAACAGTCCTGGTTCACGGGACGATATCTGGCACTGCGGTAGTACCTACCTAGACGACTCAGTGTCGAATCTACCACCTAGGGGTGGTGCATTTTAGAATATTTTAAAAGAACTTGGCCACAGTTTACACTAAACTTACTGTATAATGCTCCAATGGCAATCCGATGGGCCAGTCGGATTGGTGATTTGAATTTTATACCGGTTTTACACAAATATAGAGCTCCGTTACTTTTTATTTTATTGACGCTAAAACAGACTGCACCAGCAAAATGCATGCGAATTTTTGTATGAACACCAGTGATCGAAGGTGCAATGACCTTTACCATCATAATCTGGCTTATCTTATACATAATCTAACGTTTTTACGGGTCCTTTTTTGTTTGTTATATTAAGCATACTAAATTAAATTTAAATTGGCAGAAAAAGTTTTCGATTCAAGATTACTGCGCACTAATAATATTAATTAGGTGTTAGGTTACTACCCAAACTACTAGTTTAACATCTGATCTAAATATTATGTAACTCAAACGTGACCGACAGACAAAGTGATCCATGACGTGAGATGATTCATGCACTTTAAAAGTCTATTAGATTTTATAAGTTAACATATTTTTTTTTCAATGTTGATAATTGACATCAAATTTATTATTATAACTGCATAGCACCTATCCTAGAAAAAGGCACTCGTCTCCATCGTATAATTAAATATAAATACTTATAATTAAGATCAAACAAATTACATAATGATCGTTTTATATTTCATTTTGAATCACAGATTTAGTTTACGTAACGAAAAATTCTAAATCTATCATTTGAACCCAGTCAACATCATCATCATCAGCTCATTAAACGTCCCCACGGATAACGTACATATATTTTTCGAAAATTCGAAAACACATTGGTACGTGGCGGGATTTGAACCTCAGCCCGGTAGGAGGGCGACAGTCCACATTATTGAGCCACCGACGCTCTCAACATACTAATTCAGTATTGACCTACCTTGTTTATTTGTTTGACGAATCAGATTTGAGCCTAATTGTTTCGCTACAATACATATGCAACTTATTGAAGTGTATATACAATTTATGAGATATCATTGAGCGTATTGGATGCTTTATGAAAGGATGTGATTGACAACAGTGTTCATTGTCCCAATGACGTCTTATTAGTTCATGAGTAAAGAACTATGTTTACTGGTATAGTATACAAGCTATCAAGGAACTATACGAGTATTATGATAACAAGAAAGAGCGTAGTGTGCGTAGCGGGGCTCAGTATTGAAATCAGTTCGGGGATAAGAGATTGCCCGTTTAAGTGAATGACATGAATGAAATGTGTTTTTCTCGTAATAACCGATTAATGGTGTTGTTAACTTCTGAGAGTCACTTTAGCTGGTGATAAAGGGTTATTGTTTTTATTTTTGTCATTTCTAATGTGATTAGTGATTACTCTATACTTCTATAGGGACATAATTATGAGGACAAATGATTTTTTTTGGGAAGCTCGAGGCTTAAGTGTAAGGATTTTAAGGGATAACATTTGAAAACATGAGTAAAAAAATTATTGTTACGTTTGGTGGCTCCATCGGGGGAAATAACGAATAAAATTGCTACAATATAGCGATTACAACGCGTCGCGTAGCCGTCGACATCCTTCGGCTACCGGGCACCTTAACAAGGACATGGAATGAGTATCAAGTACAGATTAATTAGAAAAAGCATAATTCAATATTTTCTATATTTTACTGTAGTAAGTAGACTGTATACCTTAACATCGGTAATCGTTTTGATAATGAATCGATTATTGGAATTGCCTTTCGGTCATTCCATCGGTCACGAACAACATAATAATATAGTTTAAATATATTGAGTAGGTGTGGACTGTTGCCTTCTTACTGTGAGGGCTGAGGTTCAAATCCCGCCACATACCGATGTGTTTTCGATTTTTCGAAAAATATAATGTACGTTATCCGGCGCTCTTACGGTGAAGGAAACATCGTGAAGAATCCTACGCACGCCTGCGAAGAGATTCAAAGGCTCTGTGTGAAGTCGGCCAACCCGAACTGGGCCCGCGTGGACGACTAAGGCCTAATCACTCTATACGGGTAGACTCGTGGCCCTCGCTGGGGACGTTTAATGAGCTGATGATGACGATATACGGGTTCGATCTCTGGGCAGTACAATCATTTGTGTGCATGAACATGTCTGTAATGGTCTAGGCGTTTTCTATGTATAATTATATGTTTTATATGTTCCATGTACCTGTTCAGACACACTAGCCCCTTCCCATCTACATGGAACCAACAACAGAGCTGGTGCGGCTTGTTAAGCGGCTGAAAAAGCCAAAGCGTGCAAATACAGGGGTCTAGGCTATTATGTTTTGTATAATTTGTATGTACAACAAAAAAATGTATATAAGTATGATTATCCGTTGTTTAGTGCCCATAATACAGGCTTCACGCTTAACTTGTCACGAATTTCAGTGGATATTTATTTATTTATTTGTACGTTAAGATAAATACCTTAACATCTTAGATAAAAAATGTTAGTTTATTATCTGAGCTAATCGTATACAATTAAAATATGCATATAAATGTCACTGCAGGCAAACCTGAATTATATCATTAGTCTTTAAAGGTTATCGGCCTATTTCGACCCAAATACAACTTACCTCAACAAGTTACTAAACTAGTTTTTCCTTTAATAACCTAACCCATTGAGGATAACATTATGACTGAATCTCCAATGTCACGTCACATTTTATCTTTATAAGCAAGCTACTTTGATCATATTATTAAAATACTATCTGTATTGAAAACAAAAGCTGATGTCGCTGGAGCAGACGAGTTCTGGAGTGGAGACCGCGTCTCAGCAAGCGTAGCGTAGGACCGATGGACCGACGACCTGCGAAAGGTAGAGGCTGGATGAGGAGGGCGGAGGACCGGGATATCTGGCGCAAAATGGGGAAGACCTATGTCCAGCAGTGGACTGCGATAAGAAGCTGCCGTGCAGCAGCCATTATTTCCTTCAATACAGTGTTTGTTTCAATGGTGTGAACTGTTGCCTTCCTACCGGGAGGGCTGAGGTTCAAATCTCGCCACGTACCAATGTGATTCCGAATTTTCGAAACTTATGTACGTTATCCGACGCTCTTGGGTGAAGGAAAACATCGTGAGGAAACCTGCGCACGCCTGCGATGAAATGCAAAGGTTGTGCGTGAAGTCGTCCAACCAGAACTGGGCCCGCGTAGACGACTAAGACCTATACACCCTATACGGGTAGGCCCTTCGGTGGGGACGTTTAATGAGCTGATGATGATGGTCATCCCATACACTTATTAACGGAAATCATTTTGTTATTTTTTTATGTCATTGAGTGAACGGGACAGGACGGTCAATTCGTTCACCTGGTGAATCCTGACCATGACAGATGTAGTGTTAAGGGAAATTAATGTATTCATTATTTTCGGTGTGAACTTGTCTTCACCCGTCACCCAATACGACAAATACTAGGTACCTTATACTCGATTATTTTACTAGCTACAGTGCCCACATCCTGAAACACAAAAGTGCATAACACTCCAATTTCACGGGACAATACCTGACACTGCGGTGGTACCTACCTAGCCCACTCAGTGCCGAGTCTACCGCCTAGTATCTGTTCATCCTTTCATTTCACTCTTATATTCTGTAACCCATATGTATTAATATCTAATTACTATCATAGGTATATCCTTTGTTTACTATACAACTTATGAAACTGCTTCCATGTCAGCTGTGCTTGTCGTGGTAATTTGTAAGTACGGCTTCACAAATTGTTTGTATCTCTCAGCAATGTTGTATATAAATAATAAGTGTATGTCTCATAAATTGATTGAATAAATAACGTCTTACAATACTATCTAAAATCATTATCTAGATTTACCATTTGCATTTCACAAGGATGTATAAAAGTAATGATTTTTACGACAAACGCCAGCGTTGTTTAATTGTTTTTTCATTCATCACGACGCGAAAAATAGGGGTTTATAATACAATGTAAACTAAACTTAAGATAATGTAAAACATGGCGGTGATAACGCTCTTTATAAAATAATGCATTTGTGTTAGATTTGAAGTACAGTTATCAACATTATTATATGATACAGGGGACAAACGAGTTAATTGCTGTTACTTGTCTTCTAGGTGGTAGACTTGGTACTGTGTGTCTAGGTTTCTCGGATCTAAAACACTCTACATATACGCGTGTATAAATCACGGGTATTTTCTCCTAGATAAAATTATCAATTATGCTATTCGTGAAAGAATTAACGGTAATGACATAGATCGCCGGATCAGCAAGTTGAAGCAGCAGTGGGATGGTCACGTTTGTCGCGGAACCGATGGCCGTTGCAGTAGACGAGTTCTGGAGTGAAGACCGCGTCTTGGCAAGCGTAGCGCATGACTCCTTCTAGGGCGATGGACTGACGACTTGCGAAACGTCACTAATGGAGGCTGGATAAGAGAAGGGTAGAACTGGGATATCTGGCGCAGGATGGGAAAACCCTTGTCCAGTAGTGGACTGTGATAGGTAAAAAGATATGGGTATAGCCCAATCTATCCCAATCTATAACCCAGCTGTTTTAGAAAGGACTGTGCCTTGCTGAAGCACTTAATTAACTGGTTGATCGACTTGCACTATTTTTCTACAGAACAACAGTGCATCTCTAATTTGTGTGAAATTGTCATTCGTCGATTTATTTCGTCTTTCAGTGTACATAGCAAGGTCGTCTCAAAACAGGCTTGTCTTTAGCGTACGTAATTGATATGTGAAGTGGCGTTGAGGAGGAACACTCGTGCGATACCGTGGTATTTGATTAAAACAAAATTATGGAAATGAACTCGAATCATGTAAGTGAAATTTTATTTTATATCTTTATGATATGATAAGGTCAACTGCTGCAGATGGAATTTTATTGTGTTTGGAATCCTGGAGTTTAACCTATGACCGTTGCAGATATTTCAAATATGCACAATGACGTCTGTAATACAAGAAACGGATTTATCCAACAGACATTATTGGTTTTGCATTGTGTCTGGAATTAGAGCGGTCAAATGACTAAAACCAGTTTTGGGTTCTTGTTGTCAAAAATCTCTTTTAACAATAATTTGTTTGAAAAAAATATTACTTCAGTCAGAATTAAACAAGATCATTTACGTGAACAGCCATAAATTATACCATTCGCAGAGTAAAAGACATAAGAATATCATATGTTTAAACATTAGTAAGGTAAAGTACCTGCAATAAGTTAAGGAAAAATGAACAGCGAACAAAGTGAATCTGAGGAAACAAAAAATATATATTAAAATTACGCTGCGTATGTGTGTGTGTGGTTTCTTGTGATATAGGTAGAAAACGAGCATATGTTAAATATTTGAATGGTATAAGTATTTGAAAAACTATAGGTAACCGAATGCGACGCCGGACCCCAAACACACAAGTCGAGCTTTGAAAATATAGCGTTGCCGGCGTTTTGAATGAGAATACGCTTTTGTTCAAATTAATGGGTCATATTATCCACGAAATTCTCCAAAGCTAATGCATATCACATCACTGATCCTGTAAAGTTGTAAGTTCATCTGCGACCAGCGCAAAAAATCTGTCCGCAGAGAATTTTTCTATATTTTTTCTTTTAAAATCTTTTAATATTATAGTTACGTTTTCAGTATTATATAGTTGAAAAAAGGATGTTAAATGTAAATAAGGTAAAACAAGCGACTTTCGCTTGCCCCAGGTCCATCGAACTAAGAACGTCCTACGCTTGCCAAGACTTTTCACTGCAAAACATCTTCACTCCTAAACAAGTAATAGTTAAGTATTTTCTCATATACCATAAGACTCAACAAATACAAGAGTGTATATAAATAAAAAATCTGATAAGAAGCAGTATATAATTAGCAAAAGTATCGTATAATATAGGGTTATCGCTCTCTACTCAATGATGTAAAAAGGATAGATTAATGATATGCTCACAAAACAACAGAAAAAAGTGTTCCGAATGCAGCGACATCACACATACTTGTATACATATTTCGAATGAAACCTAAACAAAGAGCCTACAACTGTATTCTCCTTGGCGGTACGTTTCGAGGCACGGGTGGCGTATCTACCTTTATATATACATACTATCATTGCCTCTACTTAATAGCAGTCCACAGCTGGTTATAAGGCTCTTCCATTCTTCACCAGAATCCTATTACTCCAATTTACATTGGGCCCGCATGGTGGGTTCCGGCCCAATCTCCGCAAAGCTATGCTGTGCGGGAACACCTGACAGACCTGCAGTGAAACATTACAGGATAATTTTATTGATATAGAAATTGATTGTATTTTTACTACGGACAAGGAAATTGGGGAATCAGTTACCACCGGATACAGTGAGAAGATCACATATGTCGCATGGCCGTTGGAACAGACGAGTTTTGGAATGGATATCGGGTTTTGGCAAGCGTAGCGTAGGTTGCCCTCAGCTCCGACTCGATGGACCGACGACTCATAAAAGGTCACTGGATGAGGTTATATAAGGAATGCGGAACACCGGGATATTTGGCGCAAAATGGGGGTGACCAGAAGTGGACTGTAACAGGTTTCAGAGAGATAGACGAGCGGCAGTGTCATTAAGCATCAGGTGAACCGTTTGTTCGTTTGCCTCCTAATACATAGAAAAAACATTCAGTATGTTTTAAAGTATATGCCAGCCCTAAATATAGACAAATATTTAGGGATTACCTTTCAACTGTTACTAGATAAACTGTTTGTAAATATTGTGAAACGTTATAATATTTATTTTGTAAGACGACTACCGTTCCTCATGATACGATGTAATCTGAAAGTCATGTAACAGGGAATAGCGTAAACTTGAAATTTGCGAATCATTAATTCGCAGGCAGAATATTTGAGACAAATATTGAGCTTACTGAGCACTATGTTACTATTCTTTACGGCATTAGTTGAATGTTGAATTCCTTTTCTAGATTTTTACTACTAAATCAATTCTTTTGTCCCTTATACTTTGTATTTTGGGTAAAGCAAAAAAAGCATAAGGAAATGGCGATCGACGTGTTTGGTATATTTAAGCTGCATAAGACTTTTTAATTTCTTTACTGACCAAATACTGTTCGCCCAGCCTCACTAGGTGGTAGACTCGGTACTGAGTCGTCTAGGTGACTGATATCGTCCTGTGAAATAGAAGTGTTTTGCACTTCTGTGTTTAGGGTTAATGGCACTGTAGCTAGTAAAATTACCGTGTGTATGACACCTAACATCTGTTGTCCCGGGTGTCGAGAGGAGAGTGGCATTAATGCAGAATATTACTGTTTATCAGTTGTTGGTCTCAATCAATGCCGTTCTGTCGTGGTCAGGCGTATCACTCACATTCAGTTAGAGTCCTGACTGTCCTGAACGCTTTGTAACACAAAAAACCTAGAACACAGGTAAAACAGTAGCGCAAATTTTGTGGCAACTAGTATTCACTTTCTTAACAATTTTACAAAAAATGTTGCTCTTATTTTTTATTAGGCGCTTTTTTCTAGTTATAATTTATATTAATTCGGTCTTTTTTATAATGATTATCTACGTATTTTTAGTATCAAAACGGTACCAATATGATAATCTAACACTGTGAAATCATAGTGTTGTAAAACCTAAGATAATGTATGGAAATAATTAGTACATCAACAAAGAAATATCGCTATCAAACGAATGAGGCAAATGAAATCAAACGTTCGTTACACACCATTTATGGAATGGACTCTTTGTAGATTTAGGATTTATTTTTTAATCCTATTTTAAACACTAAGTAAACAGTAAAAGTAAATGAGGTGTCATAAATAAGGGGTTTTTAACTTAATATTTTTATTAACATCTATTTGCGCAGTTGGATGTATCTATCAGACAATAAATTTTCTATTGTACATATCTCGCTATGATCATCATCATCATCACTTCATTATACGTCCCCACCGAGGGGCACGAGCCCGATTGTGTAGTGTGTATAGGCCTTATTCGTCCACGCGGGCCCAGTGCGGACGACCTTTCTCTCTCAATCTGTCTTTGATTTTCTTCTTGGGCGTGCGCAGTTTCCTCACAATGTTTTCCTTCGCCGTAAGAGCATCGGATAATCGTACACCTAATTTGGGGAATTCAAAAATCTATTGAAAAGTGGCGGGATTGTAACCTGCACCCTCCAGATCGGAAATCAACAGGCCAAACCACTGAAGCGCTTTTTTTCAAAGCATCAAATTTCATATTTTAGTTCAGTATTTTAATTGTTTTTTATTATATTTTTTGACGTTCATAAGTGCTTTTTGTAAGCCTAATTTGAAATAAATGGTTTTGATATTTGCTTGATTTGATATTAATCAACAATAGAGAATAATAATGTTTATCAGTTGTTGGTCTCAATCAATGCCGTTCTGTCGTGGTTAGGCGTATCACTCACTATCAGGTTAGCGTCCTGACTGTAACCTGCACCTTCCAGATTGGAAGACAACAGTCCACACCAATGAGCCACCGACGCTCTAAGTAAAAATTAAATATTAACTAGGGTTATCAATTAAAAAATTTCATGCTAATCAAAGACCGGAAAGTGGGTCAAATTAAGATTCCAAGATATTGTTACATACTTACAAGTGAAGCTTATAAAAGCGTGTTGAAAAGAAATATGCATTACAATATTAAGTAAATTGCGTCTAAGAAACCTCATATACGATCATTATATTAACATAACAAGATAAAATCTCAGACATGAGCCAGACAAATAAGTTTCACCTTTATATTCCAGATAGTTAACTTGAGCAAGTTACGCTTTTAAGAAATTGTATTAACTAATAAATTTCTTAAATCACAAAGAGCAAATGGCCATAATCCTCGCTTTTTATTAATCAGTCGAGAAGCTCTCAAAGAATTATTTAATTTGATAATTAAAACGTTAACAAAGAGAAAATATATTACTGCACGAATTGTACAAGACCTTAATTAAAGCGCGCCTTAAAAACGCGTTCTTAAGTTATTTCATCATCATCATCATCAGCTCATTAAACGTCCCCACCGAGGGGCACGAGCCTACCCGTATAGGGTGATTAGGCCTTAGTCGTCCACGCGGGCCCAGTGCGGATTGGACGACTTCACACACAACCTTCGAATCTCTTCGCAGGCGTGCATGAAGGTTTCCTCACGATGTTTTCCTTCACCGTATGAGCGTCGGATAACGTACATATATTTTCGAAATTCGAAAATACATTGGTACATGTCGGGATTTGAACCACAGCCCTCCCGGTAGGAAGGCGACAGTCCACACCACTGAGTTACCGACGCTATATCTTAAGTTATTTATTTGGCTGAATTATCTTCTTTTTCTATCCAAATACTGCTGTTAGCTGCAGATTAACACAGCGATCCTCATGGCATCCCTAAACGGGAACGTCAGCTTACAGTCCTTATTTGAGTAACCGGCATCATCATCATCGGCTCACTATACGTCCCAACCGAGGGGTACAAGCCCACCCGTATATAATAGCATAGGCCTTAGTCATCCACGCGGGCCCAGTGCGGGTTGGCCGACTTCACACACTTTGAATCTCTTCCCTGTGCTCAGGTGACATTACGATGTTTTCCTTCACCATAAGAGCGTACACGTACATATTTTTTTGAAAAGACATTGGTTCGAGGTGGGATTTGAACCTGCACCCTTCCGATTGGAAGGCAACAGTCATGACCAATGAGCCACTGACTTACCACTAATAGATTCTACGGCGGATCCAGGGGAAGGGTCATGGGGGTCATGACCCCCCCTGGGCTAGTTTTAAGAACTATACTAACGCACATTAATACCTTATAAGTTCTTAACTTGACTACTACTAGGTGACCCCCTCCTGGCGCCTTACCTGGATCCGCCCTTGAACTGATTGTATATCTTAAATTTCCAGGTAAATCAAACAAGGATAGAGCCAATCGGAGCCCAAGATCCAGAGCTAAAACCACCTCCTCGACCACCCCCAGACAAACGGAAGTTCGTACTTCATTCAGATAAGGAAAGTTACGATTTTGTCGCCGAGAGATGTGTTGCTAAACCAACAAAGTAAGTGTTCATATAATGATTCTTGTAACCTTCTCTCTATACCCTTGGCTAAGGCTGAGAGCCATCTGCGCTCGATGATTGCCTGGCGAAACTGTAAAGGCCATCTGCGGCCAACAGCAGTGGTTTGTTTGAAAAAAAGCCTGCTGTTTTGCCCGATAAAGCTGAACAGTTAGGTTTTATGATTGCCCATCCGGACAAAATTCACAACGCTGGTCTGCGGCTTTTTAAACGTCAAAATAAGCCAGGTCATAAGTGTACATTATATGTATCATTATCAGCTCAACATCCCCACCGAGGGGCACGAGCCTACCCGTATAGGGTGATAAGGCCTTAGTCGTCCACGCGGGCCCAGTGCGGATTCGACGACTTCACACACAACCTTCGAATCTCTTCGCAGGCGTGCGTGAAGGTTTCCTCACGATGTTTTCCTTGATGATGATCCATGATGTAATAAAGATTAATTAATACGACTGTAAGTACTTGATAATATCGTTTCGCTCATTATTCTATAATCGACCTTGACCTCAACCGCATGATGGACCTTGAATGTTTATTGATAAGGCACAAAATACCGTGACACAATTTTTCTATTTTCGATATTCAAATGATACGACCTTCGTTCCCAATAAAGACGGTGACACGTAATCATGAAGAGTAATGAATTAATTATTAGAAAGGGGAATGGGGGTTATAAATGGAAATATACGACGACTGAATGGCTGAATTGGAGCGTCGGTAGCTCAATGGTGTAGACTGTTGCTTTCCGATCGGGAGGGCGCGGGTTCAAATTCCGCCACGTACCAATGTCGGATTTTCAAATATTCGGAATTATATGTACGTTACACGACGCTCTTACGGCGAAGGAAAACATCGTGCGGAAACCTGCAGAGATACAAAGGTTGTGCGTGAAGTTGGCCAGTCTGCCCATGTAGGGACATTTGATGAGCTGAAGATGATGAATAGCCATTATAGATGAAGAGTGCTAGAATGGACGCATTCAGAGCATAAACAAAAATTCTAGCTTGTTTTGGCCTAAGACTAGCAAAAGGTCAAAAATTGAGCCTGATGGAGACATCGGAGATGGGCAAAAACCGAAAGTAGTCAACCAAGAGCACCCACGCAAATAGATCTTGCACGAATAGCACCTAGCCTAGTCCACGATTAGCACCTAGCGATATTGGATAGATGCTGTCCGTGGATTCAAATTCAATTTTATATTTAGTTCTCGGACAGCACAGCTGGAAAAATGATTGATTTCGTATAGATGCAGACGATAACCTTTGTTCAGCAGTAGACTACGACAGGTTGAAGAGAGAGAGTCGTCAATACCCAAAATCTGAGTCCTGACCCGGGGGCCTACGAGTTGCGTTACTGGCTGGCTGATTCATTCATTTTTTTCAAAACTTGACGTCTTGTTTCAGTGCCCTAGAGTCCACAGGCCATTTAATAAAAGGATGCCTAGGCGGAGGTCTTTTAGGGATACACGAGGCGTACATGAAAGGCGGCCTGTGGACGTCATTAGGACTCACTATTATTTTTGGCTTCTACATAACGTATTGTGTTCATGTAAGTATTCTAAACCGTCGTTTCCTACCGTCAAATCGTATGGAGACGTTAGATTTGGTTATAATTTGGATATAGTCTTTCCAAAGTTACTATTAGAGGTGGTAACCTCAACCACTCGACGAACAACAACGCTTGCATCGCGTTCATTTGCTGTAAAACCGTGGTAACTAATGTCAGCTCGACTGGATTATAGTCGAGCTGACATTAGTTTGCCCAGACCACAAAGTCAAACGCTTCTTTAAGTTACCAAGTGTACAAGACGGTCAAGACGCTCATCTGATGGTAATTGATACGCCTGAACATGACAGAGCGACTTTGGAAGAGACCAATAATTGATGGACAATTATTATTCTCCATGAAAGACACACTGCGCTCGACATACGAGACAACAGATCTTGGGTCTCTTATACTCATCCCACAGAAACACAGAAGTGCAAAATACTTTTACGGTTTGATATCTCGCACTGCGGTTGCTACCTAGACGACTCAATATTCTACCACCTAGTAAACTTCAACTTTTATTTGAATGCAAATTATGTTCCATGTAGTTACTTTAACAAAATTCTTCACAGCTATTAGTAAAGTCTGCGCAAGTGCTATATAAGAGGCTTCATGTACCTGTGATGTCATATCCGGATGTTGCTGAAGCATCTTTGGAAGTGGGACCCTTCCCCAGCTTAAGAAAGTACAGTAAGTGGTTTAGGTATGTTTGTAATACTCGTAAATCTATATTAATAAAAATGGATCTTCTCAATGTTTGCACGCATATATCTTTCGAACGTTTGGACCAAATTGAATGTTTCTTGGTTTTGAGTTTTCATTTTAATTTGGACAAGTTTCGTTAAATGTAAAAATAACAAAAAATAATGGAAATATATATCATGGCTGAATCTTATTATTTGTGAAATCGTTGCCAACATAAATAAATAAAACATTTTACCCCTCTCTATCTACCCTTTGAAACTAAGGCAAGAGCATTAGTTATTTCATTTGTAGAAATTGGGTATTTGACACCACTAATCGTTGACGCACTTTTTATGAACTGTCAAAAAGGAACGTTTCCATATATTTTGTATGAGATTATTGAAACGTGACGTCATTTCTCAATAACATCAATTGCCCTAATATTTATTGATTTCAGTGTATTTAAAAATATAATATTGCAAATAAACAAAAGTAATCAATGAAACGACATGTAAAATAAAGTGCACTTTTATGAAAATAAGGTTTGGTATTTTATTGCGAATGGTGGAGAATACCGAATTCAATAAAATATATTGCAGCAAAAAGTAACATTGTGCTTTCAATCTGTCTCTACTCAGTCATAGATGCTTATAGAGCCTTTGTATTCATACCAATAGCACACCTCTTAATTATGTATTGATGTAGCGAAAGGGCTTATTGTAGTTTCACTATAGTAAGGGTTCAATTATTATTGCACCCTTCATTCAATAAGTAATAAAGATGACTCAGCCATTCAACTGGGAACCGCCATATCCATTTAAAGACCCATGTGGAGTAATGGTTGAGACGTCGGCTACTACACCAAGGATCCCGGGTTCAATGCTCGGGGCAGTACAAACATATGTGTGGGCACAAGCATACGCCCTTAGGCAGTAGGGCACTTACCTTCCCGCACAGCAACGCTAGGGAGAGATTTGGTCGTAACCCACTACGCGGTCCCAATGCGTATTGATGGTTCAAATCCCGTCACGTACCAATGTATTTTCGAATTTTCGAAATTATATATACGTTTATCTGATGCTCTTAAATACAAAATATCGCACTGAGTCCAGAGGTCGCGACGCTAACCTTACGTTGAAGGAAAACATCCTCAGGAAACCTGCGCAGTAAAGTCGGCAAACCCGTACCCGTATCCGGGCTCAGTGGCCGGCGTGAATGACTAAGGCCTATACACCCTATACGGGTAGGCTCGTGTCCCTCAGTGGGGACATATAATGGACTGTTAATAATGATGAACTGATTGATTTTCCAGATACGCAGTAGACATAATAATATGCATAGATCTATTCGGCGCATGTTGCGTCTACCAAATAATAATAGCAAAGACGATAATGCAATTGGTCGAGGAACACCTCAAACTTCGATGCTGGAGATCTGACAAGTTTGAGGTTGTACGTGTTAGCTTTGCTAGTGCCTATTCTACTGCTTTGCATGATAACTACACTGAAGTACTTGGCACCGTTTACGTTGATCGCTGACGCTTTTATTGGTAAGTTAATGTAGATACATTTTACTTGTGGTTCAGAGTTTGACAACCTATTTGGTATAATGGTGTCAACTATTACACCAAGGGTTTCGGGTCCGATCCCCGGGCAGTACAAACATTTGTGTGCATGTCTTTTTGTATTGGTCTGGGTGTTTTCTATGTATAAAAGGTATATATTCATTAATTGTCTTCATTAATGTAACCACGTCTTATCGTTCGTCGTCCGACTTCCATATTTTATTTCATACTCCCGCTCCCTATATTCTTTCACTCACTCACTCGGACACTTCACACGTTCATTTCTACATTTTGGTAGTCAACATTCACATCCCACATTAGTATGTTTATCAGTTGCTTAGTACCCGTAATAGCAGCTTAACGCTTAACTTAGGGCTAGATGGCGCTCTGTGAAAAAAAAGTTAATAAGTTAAGGTTTAATGTCAATATTTCCTCGTGAGCTGCTCTTGAGCGTTCAACTTACAAACAAACTGGGCGTCAATTCCGACAATTTATTTTAGGCGCACATGATATGACGTCATTGCTGCACTTTACAATTCAACTGTAAATTTGGTATTCCGGTACAACTTTAATGTTATATGTTTTATTACGACAGGACCGTCAGGACCTGATGATAAGTGATACGTCTGACCATAACAGAGTGGCATTGAAGGAAACCAACAACTGATAGACAGTTATTATCCTCCGTCAATGCCGCACTTCGCCCGTCACCCGAGACAACAGATGTTAGGTCTCTTACACCCGGTAATTTCACTAGCTATAGTGCCCTCATCCCGAAACACAAAAGTGCATAACAGTCCTATTTCACGGGACGATATCTTGGCACTGCGGTGGTACCTACCCAGACGACCCAGTATCGAGTCTACCGAGTCTACCACCTATAAGTTTATTTCACGCTAGTTTCCCATAAGGTCTTGGTATAGCTCCACCACATTAATCATATTTTTTTCGCAGTGGCGTGTGTGGTTGCCACAGTATACTACGGATTGCAGAATGCACCCCCTTTAACTGAAGTTCCAGCTTGGAAAGACCCCGTTGGTTTCTTCGAGTTCTGTGGTATAGCCATTTTTAGCATGGAAGGCATTGGAGTATCGCTGCCTATTGAAAATAATATGAAGAACCCTAAACAGTTTCCCATGGTTTTGAGCGCTGGTAAGGAAATTCCTCAATCTCTTTTTATTATCGTTATCATCGGTCAACAGTCTTTTGTAGTAGACGGTGAAGAACTTACGGGGATGAAAAAAAAAGAAGGTAGGGAAAAATTGCAAAGGAAAGGAAAAATTTTTTACGATAACTCTTCGAGCAGTTTTATCTTACTACTCGTATATATGTCAGGTTCTGTCCATGCCCACAAGGCTCCAAAATAACAAAGTTAGTTTATATAGAATATATTTATATAAGACCATATACATTCATAGACATTTTGTAAAAAATGGTTATTTTATTTTTAAAAGAAAACACACTATTTTGTGTCTATGTTGATTAATTTATAACGTTTTTAGCGATGTTCATTGTAGTATCATTTCTGATACTTGTCGGGTTCTTCGGGTACTGGGGATTTGGTGAACACAGCATATCGCCGGTAACACTTAACTTCCCTTCAGAAATGTAAGTACGAACTAACATCACCATTTTTTAACTAATTTTTCAAACTCTTACGATAAATTAAATAATTTATTATAATATTATGTATTACATTGAATCAGAAACCATAAGTGCTAAAAATGAAGAAAACAGCTCATAGACAACGTATGCTGGATATAAAAGGCTATATAATATATGAAAGTGCGCCGCGCGTAAATTTCATAAGTATTAGCTTCTGAGAACAATTAATTTTATTGCTGTGCCCTTGCAGGTTATATATGCATGCAATAAATGAATATAATATGAAATTTCAACGTATTTCATACTTGTGAAGAAGCAATAAATATTTTTTTATTATTATGATCGGGAATTTCATAAAAGATGGCGTCCACTTGTAAAGATACAATGATGGACGCATGGTGCATAGGATTTAGGAGTAAAATAAGTAAAAGCTATCCAAAGTGAAACAAAAAATTACTTTCTCAAATATTTTTTGTCTGCTTACAGATTTCCCAAAGTTCTAAAATGCCTCATGGCCATAATGATCTTCGTGACATTCGCACTGAACTACTGGGCGCCCTTCAACCTCGTGTGGCACTATGTCTCCAAAAAACACGACCCTAAGCGACACTGGATCTGGGAGAGGGTCTACAGAGGCGGCTTTATCATGATCATCACTGCCATCGCGATCGCTTTCCCCAACATCGGGAATTTGATGGGCTTGGTAATATTTCTCATATTATAACCTATACAATTTACTGGTGGACTTGATTTTAGTACGTACTTATACTGATTAGATAGCCATCCACCGATGCACATTGGACCAGCACAAGTGAAGGGTGAAAACAATTTCGTTAAGAATTCGTCCAACAAAAGTTCTTTGCTCATTATATGGGCTACGGTAAATAGTAACGTCTATAATATCTCAGTCCATTGGGTACAGAAAATCGAGAGGTAAAGAGCAGGAATGGAATATGAAGACAGACCTCATGATCAAATTAAAATATCTTACAGTCGCCATCACATATATATTAGCAGACAATGTGACCAAATACATCTGAACAGTTTAAAATATCAATAAGTTCTATACAGTACAAATTACCATTGATATCTAAACAACAACCGCTTCATTAATATCTGAACAAGTGCTTGTCAATAACTTCTATACATACAACTTTTCAATAATATCTGAACACTTACATAACGTCAAATGTATCTAAAATGATTAAAATATCGAAACTGTCAAAGAAAATTTTAGTCGGAATTTTTGTGTAATAAACTATTAATTTTATTCAAAACTTTTTGGATAATACACGTATTAAAAAATGAGATGACGCTGGCAGTTTATAAAAGTTTGGAGTTTGTACTACTAAGTACCTATTGCAGTTACAAATACAAGCAAGCATTGCGTCAGTGGCTCATTGGTGTGACTGTTGCCCTTCAATCTGGACGGTGCAGGTTCGATGCCTGCCAATACCAATGTCTTTTCAAATTTTCGAAATTATAATTATTTATATGTACGTTTCGTCGAAACCAGTCAACTGGGGACCTTCTTATGCCACACACTTATGGAGTGAGGCTGTCGAGAGACACGGTGAAGCTCTTGCCGTGTCTCTCGATATATCTAAGTCATTTAACAGATGTTGGTACGCTAGCCTTAGAACAGCTTCCTTCTCGTATTCTTGATGGCTATTGTTCTGACCACCAGGCTTTCGACGCCAATGTTTCTGAGGGTTCGGTCCTATCCGCAATTCTAATTCTTGATGCACACAAATGATCTGCTTATGCCCGGTATTATTGGATACGCAGATGACGGACAAAAATCTACCGGATGCAAGGGCCAGTGAGGTAGGAATCCAGTCTTGTCAAGGGGTTATGATGAGCCGTGTGGACGCGTCCATTCAAGTAGTCTCCTCTTGAGGTGATGCTTATCTAAACTTGCTTGAAATTTTGAACTTGCTCCGACTTTCCGGAATCTAGGTGTTAAATAATATGCCTTGGGTGACCCTACTCTGGCTGACGCTAAGCTGCAAAGCCTGGAGTATTGTCGTAGAGTTGCATTGCAAAAAAATTTGAAGGTTGTGCGTGAAGTCGGCCAATCGACCACTAAGGCCTAAACACACTATAGGGGTAGGCGCGAGTCCCTATGTGGGGATATGTAATGAGCTGATGATGATGATGAACTTACTAAATGATTATTATCACACTAGGTGATTAACAGTTACTGAATGATAATTAATCCAGTATCGAATCAATTATCCAGAGTCTTTCTTAACTGAGCCGAGCTAAGCCAGAGCTGAGACTGACCATCCCCACTTGCGTAGATAAACGAGTAGTGGTTCAATGAGGATACTCGAATGACGTAGTTGTTGACGTGACTTATTGTCACAATTTGTATTATTACAATAATTATTATACGCCCACAGTAGTGATTGATTTTGGCTTGTTCTTTTAATGTCATGCAGTTAAGAAATGTCAAGTCTAACTAAGCAGATAGACACTGATTTATCTGCTTAGTTACACTTGACATTTTGACTGTTCAGATATTATTGAAAAGTTGTGTGTATATCTATAGAAGTTGTTGACAAGCACTTGCTCAGATATTAATGAAGCGGTTGTTGTTTAGATATTAATGGTAACTTGTACTATATAGAACTTATTGATATTTTAAACTGTTCAGATTTATTTGGCCACCTTGTCTGCTCAAATATATCTGATGGCGACTGTACAAATAGTCAGGTCAAAAGTTCCCTAAACGAAACCCTAAAAAATCAGTAGTGTGACTAACAAGACAAAAATCCTGTTTGTCACACTGGTGTGACTAGGAGTCGGGTCTCGAAAATTGCAGCACCAAAGGAGCTCTCAGGATGGTAAGATTGTATGATTGTGTGTAGGTATTTAATGACCCTGACGTTTCGATGGCATTGTTATATTACCTTGGGCTCTGGCTAACTGTATATGCAATTCTTCCTTTCAGAAAAACACATCTTTGCTCACTTCTTTTTCCAGCTCGGAGCCTTTTGCTTGTCAAACATGGGTTTCATATTCCCCGCTATCATCGAATGTCTCGTCGTGTGGGAGGAGCCAGGTCTGGGGAAATACAACTGGAGACTTTGGAAAAACGTCGTTATTCTCTTCGTTGGTATCTTACTTTTCATCGCGGGCACGTATTCTAATCTCAAAGGATTGGTAGCCAACTTGTGATAGTGTCTTATAATTAAATATTATTAGTTGATCATTTTGTTTTTTTCAGTCTGGGGCAGTGGTCCAACTGCTTTATCCTTATATAATATAGTTTGTACTCCGATATCCTTATCTAAGAGTTATTATTATTATTATTTTTTATCGCGGACTTAAACTTTACTTTTTAAGAGTCAGATTGCCACCATTTTTTTTGTTACGCAGATTTCTTACAAAAAAATACATTTCAAACAATCTGGTTAAGTAACAAGAATATTCAACATTTTAAGATGTTTATTCAATAACATTACATTACAAGAAGTGTATATCATTGTGGTTATTATATTACAACTAAATTTAATGGTGGTACCCGATTTAGATTTGGAGTTAATTAGAAAATGAAAAATCATCCTCAAAAAGTGTTTTATCTTAAGAACTAATTTCTAAATGTTGATTCAGGTAAAATCAAAGGTCAACATTGTATATAAATTATTTATTTAAAATTATTTAAGATAAATGTAGATTTAAATAACTTACATAATGCTTATCTAATCAGTTCTAATAGCTTCCCAATTTAACAATCTTTTTACTACTTATATTTCATATAGGCCATTATTGAAATAGTAGTAAATAGCAATATTAAAAATAGTCATTACATTCATAATAACAAATAACAGAAAATGTTGTTCTAATATTAAAATGCAACTACATCAAGTGTAATCAATAAAACCTCATTTATAAGTGGTACATAACTTTTTCTGGAATGAAAATCAATATCGCAATCTATAAAATTAACTTTGTAAAACCTCTTCTTTATCCTTTTTGCTGCCCAACTTCCGAAAAAGTGCCAAAAATGTGCTCTGTAATGGTCAGGCGTATCACTGACCATCATGATGAACGTCCTGACCGTCCTGTTCACTTTGTAATATAATAAAAAAATACACCAAGGGCAAAAATTTTAAATGGCAAAAAGCATAAAAACTAAAAGACGTGTGTCAACATTATAGAAAATGGCAACAGAGAAGAGAAATCTCATTCTAGATGGTAAGATTGTATGACTGTGTGTGCCGTTATATTTATTAATCCTGAAGAATTGGTGACAACAACAAAAATTTCAAATTACTGTGGCCACTGGCTACCTGTGACTGCAATTCTCCCTATCAATAAATACAAATCATTCTCGTTTAGAGATATACACAAGCTTTCGTAAGACCACCCTTTGAACAAGTCTCAAATGAAATTTACAGAAACACAGATATAAGTTCTGCTGCGTTCACAATACTGCCACAGATAAGGATGAAAACACCCACTAATATCATTATGAGGCCCCTCCACAAACGCCATTTGTACTTGCCTAGTCCTGGTCTGTCCCAAACTACCAGAAGGTAAATCAGATTCGGCCATATGAACGCCATGTTAGACAGGCAGAAGGCACCTAGCTGAAAAGAAAAATCAATTTTAGTAGCGTCTAGTGTTGCCAAACTATCGATAGTTATCCTTGAAATCATCGGCAGTTAAATTAATAACAAACTTCTATACACTGGATAGTATCGAATACAATTTTCTGTATCAAAAGTATTAACTTTCATGGAGCTATCGATAGTATCGATACTATTGATAGCCCTATGATACTTTTGCTTATACCCAACGATTGATAGGCTATCAATAGAGGGTTATTGAGCGACAACACTAGTAACATCCTTGATTGCCACAGCTATGACGTATGAGAAGGCCTGTGCCTGTTAAGGACAGCATAGGCTTATTATGATGATTTAGTTCTTTGCTCAGCTCTGAACGGTTCCATAGTACCACAAGTAGATCTAATACAGCCAGATAAATGAAAATCTAAAAAGAGAAATCACTTTTAGTAAGTTCCTCACTAAAGTCTCTTAGTTCCCATAGCTACTTGTGTGTTGCAGGGGAAAGCGTTTGGTTTTAATTATTGTGGAAGAGCATTCATCATCATCAGGTCATTATACGTCCCCATCGGAACGAGCTTATCCGTAAAAAGTGACTAGGCCTTAGTGATCCACGCGGGCCCATTGCGTATTGGCCGACTTAACGCATAACCTTTGAATCTCATCGCAGGCGTGAGCAGGTTTCCTTACGATGTTTCCTTCACCGTCAAAGGCGTCAGATTAACGTACATATAATTTACAAAATTAAACATATTGGCAGTTTGCGGGATTTAAACCTGCAGCATACAGATCGGAAGGCCACAGTCCAAACTGATGAGCCACTGACGCTCTGAAAAATTAGGAATACATAAAATCAACTTACAAAACCCATCAAGCCGTTGATATTAGGGAACACAATCGCAATTACTGCAATCAGTAAGACGAATATGGCTCTGTAAAAGAGTTCCCACAGGAGAATCCTCTGTTGACTGTGACGACCCTTGATATAATAGAAGCACAGATTGAACGGTGGCCAGAAATTCAGTGCGTGAGTGACATAGATCATTAACGCAATTAGTGCTTTTAGTATTTTAGGTGCTCTGAAAAGAAGAACATCGTAAAATAAATTAATATCCTCAGACATGAAAATAAGTCTATACTTATGTTATTCTCAAGTGCCTTCAAAGTTTAGAGTGTTCAGCTACGCAACCTGGAGGTCGTGAGTTCGAATTTCGCAGGGAAACGTCACTTAGTGACATTGCAGCCTAAATCACCTGATTATCTACAAAGGAAGATTCTTCGAAGGGTACGTTAAGCCGGTCGGTCGACGACAATCTTAGTATGGTAGTCGGTTACTCCCACCAATCCGAAATGACCTCGCATGGTGGGTTACGAAGCAATCTCCCCATTGCTATGCTGTTAAACAAGGCCTGTGCTTCACAGTAGGCCGTTAGAGGCTGATGGTAATGATGTCTGACAAACAAATTATTTCATTTAAACACATCTAAATGCAATAGATGAAAAAATACAGCCAAAAAATTTTACTTACAAATCCATTGGAAAATTCACTGTTATTGGTGCTTCACTTTTTTCCAGATAACCGACATATCCAAAGAAGGACACCAGAGCTGTGCCCAGCACCACTAAAGCCATTCCTATGTCAGAAAATAAAGTGTTGTCATCATCATTATATAAGCCCCCAGATGTCTACTGCTAAACATAGACCTCACCAATCAGATATTAACTTCAACTTACCAATACACAAAACTACTGGAAACTTGTTGGGTTCACGCATGTTGTTCTCAATAGGTATCACCACTCCAGCACAAGACATACTGAAAACAATCATCCCTGTAAACTCCAGTGTGCTATAGAAATTAGAATACTTCTTCATGCCAGTAAACGATGGATTATTCACGGACGCATAGTAAATAGCCATGCAGAGCGCAACCACTGCAAAAGAAACAAAATCTTGAATGTTTCATTCGAAACAAAGGCGTATTGATCATTAGAAAACAAATTGTATTATTTTATAGTAAAACAAGGAATCCGTATAGAAAGTATTCTTTCTGACCACAAGGAGTCATTATAAAGGTAAGTCTACTCCTCAGTGGTGAGTTATGCACTAACCTCCACTCTTGGTAGGTGTGTTGAAGAAAGCAGTACTATACAGAAATATACCTTGGTGGAAGAATCAATACTGAGTCATCTAGGTAGGTACCACCGAAATGCACAATCACTGTAGCTAGTGAAATTACCGGGTATAACAGACCTAACATTTGTCGTCTCGGGTGTCATACGCAGTGCGGCATGGAGCATAATAACTTTCTATCCAGTTGTAAGACTCCTTCAATGCCGCTCTCTCATGATTAGGGGTATCATTTACCATCAGGTGAGCGTCCTGACCGTCCTGTTCATTTATAACATAAAAAAATATATAAAAGACTCGGCGACTGCTGTATTCATAAGCCACTTCTTACAATACCAGGAGAAGAATAGGAGTGATAACAATTGTATTCTAGTCTGCCGACACTAGATGGCGGTTTTATAAATTGAACAATAAACTAAACATATCATCAGTCTATAAAGTTCCACTCCAGGGACAAGACCTTCTCACACATCATAACCTCGGAAAGATTGGTTCGTTACCCACCACGCGGGAGTAATGCGGATCAGTGGGTACCAAACTAATTACTTGCAAAAATAGTAAGGAGATTAAAGTTGGTGTACTACAAAAAGACCAAATACAAGTATCCTGCTAAACTAAGCTAAGGTAAGCTGCCTGCATAAAGTCAATAAAAAAAATCAACTAATAGGTAATGAAATGCTATTGTACTCACATATGACAAAATTTGCAACAATCGAGAATGGAGCCAGCCATTTTGAGGTGGGTGATGAGGCAAATCAATATGATTGGCACAACCATTATCGCCATATATACCCTCAAATTAGGATAACCTGCAAAGATTGATTTATTATAATACCAACGATATATTCCTTTAGCACGTTATGCAAATGGATCCGATTAATATTATTTAAAAGTTAACAATGAAAATAACAACCCAAAATTGTAACATACTAGTAGTGAGGCCTTCCATAGATGTTTGCTGTGTGTCTTCAATGAGCTGCTTGATTGTCTTTGCTATTATGAGCTGATAGCATGCACAAGCGCCAAATAAGTCGATGCAGATTATTGCGTCTATTGAGTATCTGTCAAAAATATACTTGAGGATATAGTTATAAATTTCTACACTTCTGATTCTTGTTATGCACTTCTGTTTTTCGAGAGGGGGGCACTGGAGTTATTGTTACGAAGTGAATAGGACGCTCACCTGATGGTAAGTGATATGCCTGACCATGATAGAGCGGCATTGAAGGAGACCAACAACTGATAAATAGTTATAATTCTTCATCAATATCGCACTAACGAAAGAAAAGAAAAGCAAAGGTCCGGGATATCTGGCGGAAAATGGGGGAGACCTATGTCCAGCAGTGGACTGCGATAGATTGAAGAAACAACAGACAATACCGCACTGCGCCCGTCATCCGAGACAACAGATGTTAGGTCTATTTACCCGGTAATTTCACTAGCTACAAACACAAAAGTGCATAGCACTCTTATTTGACGGAACAATATTTAGCACTGCGGTGGTGCTTACCTAGACGACTCAGTATCGAGTCTACCCCCTAGTAAGATATCCGCTTCTCCAATTTTTAAGATATTTCAAGTGTTCCGACAATTTAGAGAATTAAATGGTCTCACCTAAATGCCTTTGCACATTTTGCCACTTTGCTATTAGGAAAGCAAGCCATTGCCGCTTCTCCCACATCTGGATACGACATCGTAGGCACTTTTGTCCTTCTGTATAGTATTTGAGCTGACGATACCAGAAGCTAATAGAAATAGAAATTGAAAAATTGAAAAAGGCTTTATTCAAATAAATCTTTACAGATACTTTTGAATCGTCAAAAACAGTATATAATTTTTTTTATTAAATCTAATGACTCTACCACCGGTTCGGAATGCTGCCATCCAACGAGAGTTCCCGGCAAGAAACTCGTGGGTTACTCTTTTCAATAATTGGTTTTACAGAGTTTGGTCAAATAACAAATTTATACAATTCAATTAGATGCGTCTGCTCCTGGAACACAATGCAGGCAGACTAACACCACAAAATTTTGTCTGCTAAATATTCATCTACTGTGTAATATCCTTTTTTCAACAAGGTAGTTTTAATTAAAGCTTTAAACTTATGCAAGGGCAAATCAATAATAAAATAGTTATTGTTCAAAACTCACTTATTAGCAAGAATTTTTTTATCGACTAGGTTCTTTCAGTAAATATTCTAATACCCAGTACTCTATAATACATAATATTATCATCAATATAAGGTCTTTTCCACATAGCAAAGCAAGGCAGGCCTGTGCCCTGGAATAGGCTGTCATAGGCGGATGATGATGATGATAAGGATTTACTTACTTTAAGTTACTTTTCTCAGCCACGTATTCTTTCTTATACAAAGAAAAGACGGGCAAACTCGCAAAAGACGTTCTCGTGTTGTTCATGGTTAACATGACTTAGATACCAAATTATAGTATTTGAAGCTTTCCGCTCTGGTAGAAAGCTGGGAACCTCAAAAAGAAGTGCAAGTCCATCGCAAAAAAAGTCAAATTTATCTATGGCGGTACGGGCCGTCTCTTGAAAGACCATTTGTGCTAAAGTGATTTTGCGAGTAAAAAAATATAATCGGCATATACATCATATCACATGAGCCTATGTCCCACATCACGAACAAGTTTTCTCATTCAGCATGGTCATGGAAAGATGCATACATACTTCGAATACGAATTACCTAAGACATGAATTCAAATACCTCTGGTTAGAAAAACGAGGAGAGTTTTCTAGCAAAAATGTAGACAAGACTATCCAAATTTATATCATTTAACTTACATATAAACAAAATGCCATATAAAATCCGAAGAACATGTTAAGCGGTAGTGCGACGTACCATCCTGCTTTCATATATGATACGTGACCACCCAAAATTCCACCACCAAGGGCGCCCTTTACCATGTGAGCTATTGAGCTGACAACTCTGAAAATTTCAAAAGTTTAATTGGAGTTATTTTTCGTCTTAGCGTATCGATGGCAAATACATAATCAAATTGTAGACTTCCGCAAACTAGCTACGGAAACAGAGTTGTCTGCTTTAATTAAATCCTTAACTAGTTATTATGAAAACGATAATGAGAACTTCTATGAAGGATGCCCAACGGGCTGGAAAATTTCGCTGTCCACGGAACAGTTAAAGAACCGTAGGCGGAATTCCAACTAATTGGATGCCAACTGCTAGGGATTGGTCCACATGGAAGCCACAAGAGGAGACCTTTAGTACTGAATATATAACAAATTAAATTCAACTTAGGCTGTAATGTTGAGTATATCTGAGAAAGACCGAGTATAGGATCGTCTACGCGAGTTTTCCAATCGTCGACGACGACCCATTTGATGTTACGGTTGAGAGGTCGACTGCAACACCAAGGGTTCCGGGTTCGATCCCCGGGCAGTACAAACATTTGTGTGTATGAACATGTCTGTTTGTAGTGGTCTGGGTGTTTTCTATGTATACTATGTATATATTTACAAAAAAATATAGAAGTATGTTTATCCATTGTTTAGTACCCATAATATAGGCTTCACGCTTAACTTGGGGCTAGATGGTGCTGTATGAATGTCAGTGGATATTTATTATTACATTTAATCTAACATATTTTTGTTGTTAGAAAAATAAGGATAATAATTATCCTTATCACGATGCTATCTTTTTTATTACAGGATTCTTTTCAGTGCAAGGTGTATTCGGAACCAGTAGTAGCTTCGTTTGACATTCATAAGTGTCCTTTTACAGACCTAAATTCAGGAAATTATTCTTGACTTTGACTGTCCTTGTAATATATGCTGCCATGAGGTTTAAAGAGTGCGATAAGCAATTAACATCACTGAATACTATATCTCAATCATTATTACGTCACAAGGTAGCAGCAATGTGTGAGAACATAAAAGGTCTCTAGGTGAAATGGAAACTTACCCGGTCGGCTTTGCCCCTTCTCTGAATTGAACATAGTCGTATGCATCTTCTTCTGCTTGTGTCTGATTGAGAATCCTGAAGTTCGTCCGGATGCCTTCGGCTGGTTTTGGAGTAGCCTGTTACATAGGTGTTTATCATCATATACATCAGCTTATAACAGCCCACTGGAGAGCAGTCTTTCTGCACCGCATAGTTATGGGGAGATTGGGCCTTAACCTACCATGCGGACGTAATGCGTTCATTATCATCAGCATCAGCTCATTAATGTCCCACCAAGACCTAGAGCCTACCTACGGGTGTATAGGCCTTAGTCGTCCACTAGAGCCCAGTGCGGATTAGCAGACTTCACGCACAACCTTTGAATCTCTTCGCAAGGGTGCGCAGGTTTCCTCACGATATTATCCTTGACCGTAAGAGTGTCGGATAAACAAATTTATAATCTGGAAAATACACTGGTACGTGCCGGGATTTAAACATGCGCCCTCCAGAACCGAAGAAGTCCACACCGATGAGCACCGACGTTCTTAATGCGACTACGATCCATTATTATTATTTTTATATATAACATGTTATAATTTGTAATGCACCAAAAAATTTTTTTCATATTTTTTCTTTCCTTTTTCGTCCTTAGATTTAGATCCTGAAGGCTGTGAGAGCCACCTACGTGCGCCACTTGCCCAGTGAAGCTGTAAAGACCATCTGCGGCCAACACAGTAGTCAGAAAAATAACCAAATTTCGTAAGGCCATCGTCTTTCATACGCCGATAAAGAAGATACCATAGTGTTATTGCTAACTCGTGACGTATAGATTAAGTGAAAGTATCCAGACATTTCACTGCCTCTCTTTCAGTAGCTGAAAGGAGGAAAACCATGAAAAGGTAGATCATTTTGTTAATATGAATTTCTTTTTCTTCCTTTCTATTTTTCTATCACCTGAGATGTCGCCAATCAATTGTGTGTTTTATCACAGTACTATATTACCAGTTATCTATAGTCGGTTTCTCTCTTTTGTAGTAACCTAACGATTGCGTAAACAAAAAGTGTTTCTTTACAAATTAACAAGAACAGTATTTAACGATAATAGTTAAGCTTATCAGCCAGGCCAGATTTTGTACTTAGTTTTATACTTAAGTATGATCAAGCATGTTCAGCAGTGGACAGGAAGTGGCTAGTGAAGATGATGATGACAAAGTAATAAACTTGACTCTATCAGAAAACACACGCAAATAATCACATTTTGTATCTGTTTAGATTTTGTATTTTCTAAGAACTTGTATCTACTTACCATAGTAAAAAATTCTAGTTGAAATTCCAAATAATAAATCAAGTAAATAAAAAACATGTAAATACAAAAGATGAAAGAAGATTGACACTGACAAAACATGCAGACGATCGCCAGTCTGAATTATTCTTCGACTGCCAATGGAAATCAAGAAGTTAGTTATATAATAATTTATGAAATCATTTATTTATGCATACATCGATATAATTTTTTCAAAAACCATGAAAACTTCTGTCCATTTGCGTTGATCATAGAGGCATCATTTCGTGCAACCTCAAAAAGAGAATTAAATGAGAAAGGAAAACAAAGTGCACACATTATTGTATTACCTACGTCTTATGTTGAATAACATAATGTAAAAATAAAATAGAAAAAGTAATAGTTCTGCCCAGTGATCCCATTTTGTGCCTCCCAAACGTCCACGTCCTGTGCCTTGCAGTGGCACCGC